>SNQN01001561.1:77283-88487 GCA_008642245.1 Bassia scoparia | reverse complement strand
ATTACTCGTAGTATGATGAACATGTATGTACATAATACATTATAGTGCGAATGTAGTTGAATAAAAACTCATATTTTTAATAAGTGTACCAAGTCACATTTTTTGTAACGAATTTTTAACAATCGTTAAAATCATAGGTAAAATAACTCTTATTAACGCCACTTTAATTTCTAATAATTACTATAAAGATAAATTTATTCACTAATTGGTGATTAAAAAAATTATGAATATTATGTTATAAAATATGAAGTTTTGAAAAAACGTTGATTTGAATCATGTAAAATATACACATGCACGCATCGCGTGCTCAAAATTCTTATTCTACATAATCAAAGATCTCACACATACGCACCATACACGGTTATTTGATTTTCAAAATAAATTGCGCAGAAAGAAAAACTTTTCTTAAATATGGATGAATGAAGTAAACACAGCGGGCTGGTCCAGAACTATTTCCAAGCTAATTCTAGTCAGTTGTGTTTACTTTAGTTGTGTATGGCAAGTAACCAAGATTAGGTACTTGTCATCCACAACTAACTCATCTCTCTTGTTTTCAACCTTTATAGTGCATTAATCCTTATATTTCTTCATTGCATTGAGACCTAAAGCTATTACAATTTTTGATCTTGGTATTCAAGAAATCTTCAAGACTTTGCTTCCAAAGTTGGATCTTGATTCCATTGAATTTTGTCTTTAAAAACTGTGTATACAATCAGAACATATATGCAATAAGATAGCTCAATTAGTTAGGTTTGTCATCATTCAAAACATAAACTAGAGGACTCAACAAGAGTATAATGCTATGTTAGACTTAATAACTATCAATAATCTTCCCTAAGTGAAATATTAAACACCATATATGACTTGTCTTTGGACAAATTTTGATCATTTATATAGACAAGAGTTATTCATGCAAATTAAAGTACTTATGCATGGTACAGTACAATGGAGTATACTCTTCTTTCTTATTGTTTATTAACTATTTATGTTTTATTTACATTATATACGTTGCATTATTGTCTCATGCTATAGTATTGATTTTTAATTTTTTTATCTTATTTTGCTAACATTATTTATATTTTATATGTAAACTATGCTAACAAAGTTACTAAAATTTTTTTTTTCCTATTATTCCATGTCATATAACTTTTGACTAACTTCCATTCTATTTTATTTGTATCATTTGCTAGTACCCTTTTGTTAATATTATATTGTTGTCTTCCAAAAAATGACAATAAAACTGCATTATGTTACAGTAACTTTTCATACAAAATCGCACGTATCTTTTTTAACTTCTCCAACTTGATCATTCCGCCTAGACTAACCTTAGAAAATAAAAATAAATTTATATACGATTCTTTAATACATCAAATTTTGTTCAAACCCGAGATCTTTATTGATCAAGAATTTTGACATTAATGTCCCTTTCAGTTTCGTGTGATATATTTTTTAAACTCTCAAAACTTATAAGATTTTTTTTAAGCCATCCCCAGTTATTTTAACGCTGTTGCAACATTTTATTGACTCAAATAACACATATTTGAACAGTTAAGGTTATTAAAAATGAAATAACTTTACTACTTTCTACCAGTTACATTCATACTTTATCCTTACTGTACTTTGCACTACTTATATTTCTTCTCATGCCATAAAATCTCGACCAATACATCCGGCTTCACCAACAACCACTCATACTTCTTCCTCTTCACCATTCTTTCAAAAAAAATTAAGAGCAAGCATATTTTACTTATTTTTCAATAGCCGCTATTTGTAATTACTAGAATCCATCACCATGTCTTTTAATTATAATATCTTTACTTTGTGCAA
Organism: Bassia scoparia; assembly: GCA_008642245.1. Lineage (NCBI taxonomy): Eukaryota > Viridiplantae > Streptophyta > Magnoliopsida > Caryophyllales > Amaranthaceae > Bassia > Bassia scoparia. Next base: position 86,660 of record SNQN01001561.1, on the reverse strand, counting down.
AATGCACATGTTTTCATTATATTAGTCAATTCTCTCTCTCTAAAAAAAATCCTCCCTTAAAACTCCTAACTTCTTGAGTGTCGGGGCTACCATCATCATCTTTGGGAGGTGGTAAGCCCCAATTCTTCTTCACTCTACCTCGTTGTTTTTGTAATTTGTTCATAACGATATCCTCGCCTTTCATCTCTTAGAGATTATAATACCAATATTTTGGATTTTTCGATCTCTTTATGTGAGTTTTATCCCTTAATTTTGGTTTATCACTCTCCCGCCATCCCTACTTGTGAGAGTTGTAGTGTATTTTCTTGTCTTCCCTTATCAAAAGATCAATAATATCTAGTAGTCATTTTTTTTTCGCTGCTAAAGAATAATGAAGATTTAAGTGCTTCACAATCTCAATAAAGTATTCAAAAAATCACAATAAGTATGTTCACGCCCAAAACAACTACTGCATCCAGCATACCGTTATGCCAAATTAAGAGCGAACGGCCGGATTTATTATTTTGATTAAAGATATTTACGATGGTTGTTTTAAATCGATCTGACCAACTACACTAGTTTTCTAAGGTTTATATTCTGTTGAGAATTTTGTTTTCCTCTCCTATTGACTTGTAAGTGTATTTCTGACTATCTTTTATTAATCCGAACATCCTTATCTTCACCTCAAAAAAAACTATGCACGATGGATTCATGTAGGTTTAGTGAATAATAATGTTGTTATTTTTTGTAAGTCTTAAGAGTGTATTAAATATCATATTAATTGTTATTTGATGTGACGATTTTTCCCCTAATTAATTTTGTTGTTTTTTTTAAACTAAAACAAGGTAATTGAAACTATATATAACTGAAAATTATAATTGAATGTGTAGACATATGGAGTTCTTGTCAAAAGACAATTCATGATTAACTTGAGTAAGGACAAAATTTCTGGAATGGATAGGTCTATGCCAAAGGATGAATTTAAAGGCCGCGAATTTAGAGGGCGGCAATTATAATGATTGTTAGTGTTCTTGGTGTCCTCCATCAGAGAAAGACAAATGCTCAAAGTCATTGTGTTGTTAAGACACCACTGGCATGAAAGCTTAATTTAAATATTATTTATTTAGTGATAATCCCTAAATCAATGCTAGACATAGGCTATAGAATGATTATATGGACACCAAAAAAGGGGCTCCTCCTATTAGCATAATTGAATGGACTTAATTTTACGATTTTCAATTCAACTACATCAATGATTATAACTTAGCCTAATAAGAATTACATCAATAGGTGAAGATCACTGAAATCAAAATAATGAATTGATAATATTTTGAACATTTTTTTCATATAAATATTTCATAGTCTACATATAGAGCAATATCAAATAAGATGAGTTCAACAAAATTTTAGATTAGTGTGTTTTCCTAGCTGCTGCGGCAAATAAACATAACATCTTCATTAAAATCATAATATGAGAAACCAACTGGGTCACAAGCATTTATGAATGAATATTAATGTCACTGAAATTCCAACAAAACCACCTAAGCAATGCAATACATAAAGGTGGACAGTGAGGCTTCAAAAAATGGTAGTAGAGATATAATGATCCAAAAGAGGCAAGGAAACTACTTTTGCAGTGAGGCCGTTTGTAGGGTGCACACAGACCAGTCTGGATTCGTATTAATCGGACTCAGACCTAACCGGTATAGGACGGTACGGACCGGGTCTAATAGGTCCGGTCTTCGGTCCATAAAATTTAGTATTCCGAATTTCTGGTCTAAAACCTGAATTTTCCCGTCCGTACCAGAAAACCCGGTATTATCTAAATAAATATTTCAAAACAAAGTAGCCCATTAAGAAACTTCATCCCATAGCCCATTATTCCATTTCTTCTATATAACAAAACACTACCCTTTATCCCTTTTTGCATTCTAGACATAAAAATGTGGTAATATAAATTATATAATATTTAAGATTATGAGTTATTAGTTAGGTTTCTAGAAGAAAATCAATTTTTGTTATCAAAACAGGTCCAATAGGTCCAAAATCGGACCGTACCTGAAAAAAACAAGTCCAGACCAGACCGGTTTTTTCAAGTCTGATCTCCAGTCTGTGATTTTTTCTGATTTTAGTCTCCGGTCAAATCGGTCCCCATCCAGTCTAGTCCGGTCTTGGACCTGTGTGCACTCCTAGCCGTGGGCATGACAAAAACAACTTTGCTCCAAGGAACAACAATTTTCGAAAACACTGATAAGCAAAAGGGTCACCAATATGGAAGTAACAAACAAGGTCCTTCAAAGGAAAATGATGTGTGCTACTAAAGTGGTATGACTAGGCATTTAAGACATACATGCTGCACCGTAAAACATTAGGTTCATTTATACCAATGTTCTTTAAAGGCCAAAGATGCGGAAGCTAATTTTGTCAATGACACAAATGAATTTGCGTCTACGCCTTGTCATGATGTTTATGATTTATTTGATGATGCTGAAATTGAAAATGAACTTGTTATCGAAGAATACAATATATAAAGATTTCTATATTATGTATGATGTATAATTAATCTATGTTGTTTGATGCTTATATTGTGTTTTGAATTCAGTAATGTACCTTGTATTAATAATTAATAAGAAGAAGAAGAAGAAGAAGAAGAAGAAGAAGAAGAAGAAGAAGAAGAAGAAGAAGAAGAAGAAGAAGAAGAAGAAGAAGAAGAAGAAGAAGAAGAAGAAGAAGAAGAAGAAGAAGAAGAAGAAGAAGAAGAAGAAGAAGAACAAGAAGAAGAAGAAGAAGAAGAAGAAGAAGAAGAAGAAGAAGAAGAAGAAGAAGAAGAAGAAGAAGAAGAAGAAGAAGAAGAAGAAGAAGAAGAAGAAGAAGAAGAAGAAGAAGAAGAAGAAGAAGAAGAAGAAGAAGAAGAAGAAGAAGAAGAAGAAGAGGAAGAAGAAGAGAAGAAGAAGAAGAAGAAGAAGAAGAAGAAGAAGAAGAAGAAGAAGAAGAAGAAGAAGAAGAAGAAGAAGAAGAAGAAGAAGAAGAAGAAGAAGAAGAAGAAGAAGAATGTGTGCCTTATTTAATAAACTAATTCCCCTATTTATTTATGAAGATATGAATTATAACTTGTAGATGCATGCAAAGATCAATGTCTTCTTGTCAATGGAACAACGCATACCATCCAAAAAAAATAAAGGGTATATCTCAGAATTAAGATTGTTTGAAGCAAAAGTTAAGACAATATTTGGAGCAACTAAATTAATTGAAGGATCTAGAAAAGCTTGTGTTATTCTTCCAAAAGGAACAAAATTGGTAATAAAAAACGCATTATATTCGAGTAAATCACGAAGAAATCTAATAAGCTTTAAAGATGTACGTCAAAATGGTTACCATTTAGAGAAAATAACTATAAATCAAAGGGAATTTACATGTCTAACTTAAGAAAAGCATGGCAAGAAACAAATACATAAAAAATTGTCATCATATTCATGTGGATTGTATTTTGTGAAAATACATCCAATTGAAATAAATATAACATCTAACCCAAAGTTAGATGACAATGGTACAATGAACTATGTGATGATCGACTTGGGCATCCTAGCACTGGAATGATGTACATAATAATTGAAGACTCAAATTTACATACAACAAAGAATATAAAAAATATATCGAGAAAATGAACTATCATGTCTTGCATGTTCTTTTGGTAAGTTAAATATTAAGGCCATCAATAAACAAAATTGCTGCTGAAAGTCCAACTTTCTTGGAAATTAATCAAGGAGATATTTGTGGACCAATTCACCCAGTATGTGGACCACTTCACTATTTTATTGTATTAATTGATGCCTCAACATGAAGGTCACAAGTGAAAATTAAAAATTAAAGTGTATATGCATGTGAGTAATATTTTGACTAATACTATAGGTAACCAACAAAGTAATATTGGTTACATATAATTGGTTTAATAAATCTAAAATGAATTATTTGTAACTCATAATTTTTTTGATAGTTACTTAAAATTTTATTTGTAACCAACATTAATGTGATGGTTACAAATAATACATATATGTAACCAACTTTTTAAATGTTGGTTACAAAAAAGTAATAGGTAACCAACAATAAGCATGATGGTTACAAATAAGGGGTTACTTATAGCAATTTTTCCACTAGTGTGCGAAAACACAAACCTTAGGTGAAAACTAAAAACTTTTAATCTTGACCGTAGGATTTTAAGATGGACAGTCACGATTTTATTTATGTATATACTTGTAATTCAATATGGGGTACATTGAAGGTTTAAAGGGGTACGCGTGTCATGTTCATTAACAGTAGATCAAAGTCTTGTGTACCCATTTACTGCTTGTATGTACCACTTAAAATATAAAATGTACCCACTTATTTTGGTTTTCACGTTCTCATATAACATGTGGTTTTCACTGAATCCTGACTACTTTTGTTCTTGTATCACTAATCAACAACCAAAACCTTAACAACCGCGCGACAACATTAAATTAAACCTAATGTAGGAGTAATAGATAAGGATATATATGCAGCTGACCTAAGTAGGAGTAATGGATAGACCTGCAATGGATCGGAGGCGGGTCGGGTGGAGCTCAGTCCGCCTCCATCCGCTAACCATCCGACCTCCACCGAACCCATCCATCACCCGAATTATCCATCATCCACATCCGCTCCATCCATCATCCATGGATGGATCGGGTGGATCGAATTTTTAATGGATTTCGCATTAATTTTTTTATAGGATAATATTTCACTATTCTTGAAGGATTTAAGGTCTAATTTCACAATAATACAATAGTTTCAAGATACAACTACCAAGAAACTTATTATTACTATATTGAGTCGGTAGGAATAAAGGGGTACAAGAAAAAATTAAATGTAGGAATTTTTTATAAAATACATTTTTTTAGTATAAAATAAGCGGATGGATGGATTGATCGGGTGGATGGGTCGGGTGATGGATGGATTTAACTTCACTCGTATCTGACCCGACTTGTCACCCGATTCATCCGTCATCCGATTAAAATCTGCAATTTTCGGGTTTTCTTCCACGAAATCAGAATGGATGGGTCGGATATCCATCGGTGTAGGGTGAAATTGTCAGGTCTAGTAATAGATCACTTTACCTTAAACCTCTTGAATGCTTTATCACCTCCTTTCCCTTGGAATGGTCTTCTATCGCAACCTTATCTCCTAGAAGTAAATGTGCTAGGCTGCACCAACCTCTCCTAATTCTCCTTTGCCATAAAGGCTTTATATTACCTTTGACGACTGAGTCATCATCATCTTCCTCGTTAGTCAAGAATTATATATATGCATCTTCCTTGATGACTAAATTGCGATCATCGATATCATATGAGACATCTGTTTCTTCATCCAACTATGGAGGCCTAACAACAACCCTTCCTCATAGATCCACGAAGGTAGATATATACTTAATTACTTATTCACTCTTTGGATACCCTCTATTTTGGAGTGAACAAAGGACTAAACTTTGTTGCTATGATCAAGTTGTCTTCCTCTAGACAAAGCGAAAACATCAACTTCCGCAACTCGACCAAGTCCCATTTAAAATGTTCGTTGGCAACGAAATAAACACGATAAAATGAAGGTTTTTTTGCGAGATGAAACCTTTTATAATCAAAATTTTGCGAAAGAAAACCTTTTAAAGCGTTATTTGCGAAATGAAACCCAAAATGAATTTTTTTTTGCGAAAAGAAACCTGATGATGTCATTGATGCTTTGACCATAATTAATCAAGGTTGACTTATCATTTAACACCTATTACTCTTATTTACACTCCATTTCATTTCATTTTTCCACCCTCTTCAACCAACCACCAACCACATATCACCACCACCACCTATCAACGTACCCACTTCCTACAAACCACCACCCCACTTCACAGTAAGCTGCCGCCACCCTGCCCAAGTTCGCGAGCCACCACCACCCAACCCAACCCAAGTTCGCGAGCCACAACCACATTCCAATCCAACTTCGCGAGCCGCCACCACCACCTAGCTTGAGTTCGCAAGCCGCCCACCAACTTAGCCCCAATTCGAACCACACCCACTTGACAACCACACCCACCAACTTAGCCCCAATTCAAACCACACCCACCACTCCACAACCACTCGACACCCACCACTCGCCACCCCTTTTTTTTGCAGAAAAAACCCCAAATTCAACTTTAAGATTGAATCTTTATTCAAAGTTTCGAATTGGGGTTAATTTGAAGGTTATAAACAAACCAAGATGAGTATTTTTGTTTTCATAATTGCAATTTGAGAAGAAATTTGGCAAGTTACGAATTTGTGTTTGTTTTTTTGTTTTTGAATTGGGGAGGATTGTTGTTTGTTTGTTGAAAACAAGGTTGCTGGGTTCGTGGTGGCTTTGTGGTGGCGGGCTTGGCGGGGTTGAAGCACGTGGTGTGTGGTTGGGTTCGTGGGGACGATGGCTTCGTGGTGGCGGGCCTGGCGGCATTGAAGCGCGTGGTGGGTGGGTGGGTTCGCGGGGACGGTGCGGTGGTTGGGTTATAGTATGTGGTGGTGGTGGTGGTGGATGTAGGAAGAAGGGAGGAGAGAGAAGGATTGAAGGGATGAAGGAGGGAGGAGATAGAAGGATTGAAGGGATGAAGAAGGGAGTAAAGGGTGCAAATAGTGATTAAGGGGGTCAATTAGTGAGTCAACCTTGATTAAAGATGGTCAAAGCATCAATGACATCATCAGGTTTCTTTTCGCAAAAAAAAATTCATTTTAGGTTTCATTTCGCAAATAACGCTTTAAAAGGTTTTCTTTCGCAAAATTTTGATTATAAAAGGTTTTATCTCGCAAAAAAACCTAAAATGAATGTGATAATAAGAAAGACACATAGGGATGGTGACGCAAAAATCCATATCGAAAAAAAAACGCGAGTAACAATGATGCTATCGATCCACTATGAATGTTGCCTTAAATTAAATTCTTCTTTTGATCGATTACAAGCTTAGGGATTTATGCTGCCTTAATGCTATTAGGAGAGAGTACAAGGAACTGAATGAATACTACTAAATTACATTGTTTTTCAATTTATAATACTCTAACCCTAGCTAACAGTCACTATTTTCCAGCTAGGAGATCAGCTCCGTACTTTTCTCAACTGCCTTCGATACTTCCGCAAGCAAGCTTCAGCCTTCAATGGCTTCCGATATTCCTGCGGCTCAACCTTGACCTGTTCCTTGCTAGCTAGCGGAACCGGATACAACAATAACGCCTACTGAAACATGCAAGTCTTCTTCCTTAAGTGGAATAATTCGAGGTCTCAGCTGTCTTGATAGTCTCGTAAGTAAGATGGCTTTAGAAATCATGGTGAAAAGATAAGATAAGATCAAGAGTAATGAGTCACAGAGAATGAGTTACATGAAGCACTTCAACTCTTAAAATTAAATTTTCCCTAAGTTTGAATATCCTAAACCCTAGAATTGGTGATGAACAAAAGCCCCAAGTCACAAGTTGAGTATTGAAAAAATGGTTGAGAGGAAATTATTATTACTTGATTTTATGGCTGAGTGGAAATTGAGTTATTATTTGATTACATCTATCATGGGTTTCACAAGAGAAATCCTAGACAAATCTATTGAAACATGAAAAGTACCTCAAGCTATATTATAGAACAATTCAATTGTTATGGACTAGATTCACATCCAAACAAAACTAGAGTTAAACAAACATTGTGATGTAATTATTACTATGGATGAACATCCCAAAATTGATGTTTGGTTGGTTACACTAAACTAGTATGTAGATATAATTAATAATGCATTCTAAAAATGATCCCCATAAAAGTACAGTTACTAAGAGGGTGGCGAAAACACTCAGGATACCCATCAGAGTACTAAGAAATTTCTACAAAATTCTCATTACATTAAATACTAACAGGCAAAAATTTTGGGAACAAACCAAGATCCCTCTCATCAAGCTGTGGTTGTAGAAGCCTACTCCGCCAAAAAAAACTCCCTCATACTTTGAAAGCGGGGGACTAGATGCCTAGATGCTATTGAAGCTCAGACGAATCATTGTCGTACCAGTCCATCGAAGAGGGTAATTTGCAAGTTTCACCCAGAGCCAATTATTGCCGTAGGTGAGTGTTTTTCAACTCATAATGCCTCGAATGCGTGTGCTTGACCCTGATAAAAAGCTGGCGAGGTAAAGACGAGTGAATACAGTGATAATGCATCTCATACTGCAGCTGTTTCCACATATTCTTTGGCTTTCTGAATCACATATTGAACCCGGTTTTCATCACCAACTGACTTCTCATAATTGAGGTACTTCTTGAACAAGAACTGCATAACAGACATAAGACATTTAGGAATCGCCGAGCGAAAATCACATAGATACAATAAGGGTGAAGAAATAATATGACAAAACCTTCATCTTTTTAGCTGGAAGACTCAAACTAGTAGCTCTCTCAAACAATGCACGGATCAAATCAGCATCACCTAATCGAATTTCCTGTACGATTGACAACGCAGAAACTGGTAACTCTAACATCCAAAAAGAGTATGGATGAAAATGCTTATAGAACTAGATAAAAACTATTATTACCTGATCTAGATAAACGCTCCATAGATCTCTCCTCTTTGGGTATTCACGCAACATTTTCTCAAATATTGAACGCCCTTTATCAGGAACCCCATTCTTAAATTCAAGGATTGCTACTTGTGAAAGAAACTGTATGTGTTCATGCTTGGGGAGAGACAAAAGGGCACGATTCATTGACTTATCAACTTCATCCGGATTTTGCTTTAAAAGCCACTGAATTCGCCTCAGCCACACCTAAATATCAAAGAGTAAGACACTTGGACTAGAAAATTATCGTTAGAAACAAGACCAGCAGAATTATCGGGAGGCAATACCTCACATGACTGTTTAAACTTCTTAACCATTTTATCAAGAAGCTCATCAGCCAATTTATGCTGGTCCGTCCTTTCATACAATCCTAATAGTTCCAAATGCAACTTCAGGGGATCACAGAACTGCAGTGCTCTCTGAAATACTCTCACTACTGCCTCCTGAGAAACAAGAAGCGAGAAGACTTGTAATTTAAGATAATAGTAAAGACAGTAACAAACATAATAGAAAAGGTTAATACAGTATTGAGATAAACACCTCACGAGGATTCCCATACTGATTTTCCAAATTAAGATAAGCCACCCATACGTTCAGCTTCTCGGTTTCACTAGTGATGTTGATCGTTTTCAAGGCCCTTCAGACATGAAATAGGGAATTTAAACTCACGGAGCACATGTAGGACAAACAAACACAACTTGGTAAAGCATCAGAATTATATTGTTTCTCACAATCAAAATAACAAAATAAAATGCAATGTGTATCAATCTTATCTCACCAAAA
>SNQN01001561.1:46016-77253 GCA_008642245.1 Bassia scoparia | reverse complement strand
CAGTCACGCGTCTTCGACCTAAAAATTAGTATTCCGAGTTTCCGGTTCGATCGCGGTCTAAACCGAAATTTTCCCATCCGTACCAGAAACCCGGTATTGATCTAAATAAATATTCTCAAAACAAAGTAGCCCATTAAGAAACTTCATCCCATAGCCATGATTCCACTTCTCATATATAAACAAAAACACTACCTTTATCCCTTTTTGCATTCTAGACAATAAAAGTGTAATAATAAAGTTATTAAATTTAAGATTATGATTATTAGTTAGGTTTTCAGAAGAAAATCAATTTTTGGTTATCAAAACAGGTCCAATATCCAAAATCGGACCGTAACTGAAAAAACAAGTCCAGACCGGACCGGTTTTCACAGTATGATCTCCAGTCTTGATTTTTCTTCATTTAGTCTCCGTGCAAATTGTCCCCATCCAGTGCTAGTCGTTGACCTGTGTTGCACTCTAGCTCGTGGGCATGACAAAAACAACTTTCCAATGAACAATCAATTTTTCGAAAACACACTGATAGCAAAAGGTCACCAATATTGAAAGTAACAAACAGGGTCCCTTCAAAGGAAATATGGTGTGCTACTAAATGGTAATGACTACTGCATTTTAGTACATACATGCTGCACCATAAAAACATTAGGTTCATTTATTACCAATGTTCTTTATAAAGCCAAAGATCGAGCTATATTTGTCAAGACACAAATAGAATTTGCCATCTACGCCTTGTCAGAGTTATAATTATATTTGATGATGTCTGAAATTGAAAATGAACTTGTTATCGAAAATACAACATATAAAGATTTTTCTTATGGTATATGCTATAATTAATCTATGTGTTTGATGCTTATATGTGTTTTGGAATTCAAGTAACTGTACCTGTAATAATAATAATAATAAATAATAATAAAGAAGAAGAAGAAAGAAGAAAGAAGAAGAAGAAAGAAGAAGAAGAAGAAGAAGAAAGAAGAAGAAGAAGAAGAAAGAAAGAAGAAAAAGAGAAGAAGACCCCGAAAGAAGAAGAAGAATGAAGAAAGAAAGAAGGAAAAGAAGAAAAAGCAAGATTAGGAAAGGAAGACAAGAGAGAAAAGAAGAAGAAAGAAGAGAATGTAAGAAGAAGAAGAAGAAGAAGAGAAGAAGAAGAAGAAGAAGAAAGAAAAGAAAGAGAAGAAGAAGAAGAAGAAGAAGAAAAGAAGAAGAAGAAGAAGAAAGATAGAAGAAGAAAGAGAGAAGAAGAAGAAGAAGGAAGAAAGAAGAAAGAAGAAGAAGAAGAAGAGAAGAAAGAAGAAGAAAGAAGAGAAGAAGAAGAAAAGAAGAGAAAGAAGAAGAGAAAGAGAAAAGAAGAAGAAGAAGAAGAAGAAGAAGAAGAATGTTGCCTTATTAAATAAACTAATCCCCTATTATTTATGACAGATAGATTGAATTATAACACGTAGATGCAGCAAAGATCAATGTCTTCTTGTCAATGAAACAACGCAACCATCCAAAAAAATTAAAGGTATATCTCAGAATTAAGATTGTTTGAAGCAAAAGTTATACAAATTTGAGAACTAAAATTAATTGAAGGATCTCAGAAACTTGTGTTATTCTTTCAAAGGAACAAAATTTGGTATAATAAAACGCATTAATATTCAGAGAAATCACGAAGAAATTAATAATAACTTTAAGATGTAACGTCAAAATGGTTACCAATTAGAGACAATAACTATAAATCAAAGGGAATTACAGTGGTCTAACTTAAGAAAAAGCATGGCAAGAAACAAATTACATTAAAAAATTTCTATATCATTGTTGATTGTGTAAAATACATCCAATTGAAATAAAATATAACATCTAACCAAAATTAGATACAATTTACAATGAACATGTGATGATCACTTGGCATCTACACTGGAATCAATGTACATAATAATTGAAAAGACTCAAATTTACATACAACAAAAATATAAAAAATATATCAGAAAAAACTATCATGTCTTGCATTTCTTTTGTAAGTAATATTAAGGCCATCAATAAACAAAATTCTGCACTGAAAGTCTCAAACTTTCTTGGAAATTAATCAAGGAAAATTATTGGACCAAATTCACCCAGTATGGACACTTCACTATTATTGTATAAATGATCCTCAACATGAGGTTCCACAATGAAAATAAAAATTAAATGTATAGCATGTGATAATAATGACAACATAGCAACCAAATAAGTAATATTGACATATAAGTGGTTAATAATCTAAAATATTCATTGTAACTCAATAATTTTTTGATAGTTACTTAAAACTTTATTTGCAACCAACATTAATGTGATTTACAAATAAGACATATATGTAACCAACTTTTAAATGTGTTACCAAAAAAAGAATAGGTAAACCAACAATAAGCATGATGACAATAAGGGTACTTATAGCAATTTTTCCACTAGTGTGCGAAAAAAACACAAACCTTAGTAAACTAGAAACTTTAACTTGACCGTAGATTTTAAATGACAGTCACGATTATTATGTATAACTTTAATTACAATATGTACCAATGAAGTTTAAAGGGTCGCTGTCATTTCATTAACCAGTAGATCAAAATCTTGTTACCCATTACTGCTTGTAGCTACCACTTAAAATAAAATTTACCCACTTTTTTTTTCACTCTCATATAACATGTGTTTACACTAATCCTACACTTTGTTCGTATCACTAATCAACAACCAAAACCTTAACAACGCCACAACATTAAATTAACCAATGTAGAGTAACAGATCAATATATATGCAGCCTGACCTAAGAGGAGTAATGGATAGACCTCAATGATCGAGCGGTCGGTGAGCTCATCCGCCTCCATCCTACCATCCGACCTCCACCGAACCATCCATACCTGAATATCCCATCATCCACAATCCCCCATCCATCATCCATGATGGATCGATCGGATTTTTTGATGATTTCCGCATTAATTTTTTTATAGATAATAGTTACGATTCTAAGATTTTAAGTCTAATTTCACAATAATACAATATTCAAGATACAACTACAAGAAGCTATTATTACTATATTGAGTCGTAGGATAAGGGTACAAAAAATAAAATGTAGAATTTTTATAAATATACATTTTTAGTATAAAATAAGCGATGATGATTTATCGGGTGGTGATGATGGATATTTAAACTTCACTCGTATCTACCCGACTTGTCACCTGATTCATCCTCATCCGATTAAAATCTGCCAATTTGTTTTCTTCCCGAAATCAGAATGAGATGGTTCTAATCCATCGTGAGGATTAAATTGTCAGGTCTAGTAATAATCACTTTACCTTTAAACCTTTGAAGCTTATCACCTCTTACCCTTGGAATGATCTTCTATCGCAACCTTATCTCCTAAAGTAAATTGCTAGGCTGCACCAACCTCTCCTAATTTCTCCTTGCCATCACCATCATCGATATCTTCGGTGTAGGATAAGGCTTTATATTACCTTTACGACTGATCATCATCATCTTCCTCTAGTCAAGAATTATATATATCATCTCCTTAGACTAAATTCGTCATCGATACATATGAGACATCTGTTTCTTCATCCAACTATGGAGCGGGCCTAACAACAACCCTCCTCATAAATCGCACAAGTAGATATATACTTAATTACTTATTCACTACTTTGATACCCTCTATTTTGAGTGAACAAGACTAAAACTTTTTGCTATGATAAAGTTGTCTCCTCTAGACAAAGCGAAAACATCAACTTCCGCAACTCGACAATCCCATTTAAAATTCGTGCAACAAATAAACCCTAAAATGAAGGTTTTTGCGAATGAAACCTTTTAAATCAAAATTTTGCGAAAGAAAACCTTTAAAGCTTATTGCAAAATGAAACCCAAATAATTTTTTTCGAAAGAAAACCTATGATGTCATTATCTGACCATAATTTAATCAAGTTTGACTTATCATTAACACCTATTACTCTTATACACTCCATTCATTTCATTTTCCACCCTCTTCAACCAAACCCCCACCAACCACATATCACCACCACCAACCTATCACGTACCCACTCCTACAAACCACCACCCACTTCACAGTAAAGCTGCCGCCACCCTCCCAAGTTCGCAACCCACCACCCACCAAACCCAACCCAAGTTCGCGACCCACAACCCACATTCCAATCCAACTTCGCGACCCCACCACCACTACTTAGTTCGCAAGCCGCCCAGCCCAAACTATCCCCAATTCGCAAACCACACCCACTTGACAACCACACCACCAACTTAGCCCCAATTCAAACCACACCCACCACTCCACAACCACTTCACACCCACCACCGCCACCCCTTTTGCCAGAAAAAAACCCAAATTCAACTTTAAGATTGAATCTTTATTCAAGTTACGAATTGGGATTAATTTGAAGTTATAAACAAACCACAGATTTTTTTTCATAATTGCAATTTGAGAAGAAATTTGGCAATTACAATCAGTGATTGTTTTTGTTTTTGAATTGGGAATTGTGTTGTTTGTTGAAAACAAGGTTGCTGGGTTCGTGCGTGGCTTTTGTGTGCGGGCCTTCGGGGTTGAAGCACGTGGTGTTGTTGGGTTCGTGGGACAATGCTCGTGTGCGGCCTGGCGCATTGAAGCCCGTTGGTTGGTTCCCGGACGTGCGTGTAATGTTATAGTATGTGTTGTTGTGTAGTACGAAGAAGGAGCGACCGTCATGATCAAATGCCTATTGCTCTTATCTCCATCAAGAGTCAGCAGCTCCTAGTACAGATTTGACCCTTTCAAGATATGCACAGAACGTTCTACTTCATACAGCATCCCTGCATAACCTGACACCTCTCAACCGCGAAAGTAACATTGCTATCAAACCTTACTTAAAGATCGGCAAAGCATCAATACATCACTCAGATTTCTTATTCGCAAAAACAAAAAAATTCCCTTTATAGGTCATCCAAAAACGCTTTATTAAAATTTTCTTCGCACAAATTTTATATAAAAGTTTATCTCCAAAAAAAAACCTAAAATGAATTATAATAAGAAAGACACATAGGGATGTGACGCAAAAATCCAACGAAAAAAAAACCGGAAATAACAATGATATGCTATCAACCACTATGAATAGCCTAAATTAAAATTCTTCTTTTTATCGATTACAATCTTAGGATTTAGCTGCTTTAATCTATTGCAATAATACAAAACTTATGAATACTACTAAATACATTGTTTTTCAATTTAAATACCTAAACCCTAGCTAACATCACTTATTTTCCACTAGAAGAGACAGGCTCGTACTTCTCAACTGCTCATACTTCCGCAAGCAGCTTCATCCTTCAATGGCTCCAATTCCTGCGGCTCAACCTTGACCTTCCTGCAGCTAAGCGAACCGGATACAACAATAACGCCTACTGGAAACATGCAAGTCTTCTTCCTTAAGTGAAAATCAGGTCTCACTCTATATAGTCTTCGTAAGTAAATGCTTATAAATCATAGTAAAATCATAAATAAGATCAAGATAATGTCACAGAGAATTGAGTTACATTGAAGCAACTCAACTCCTTAAAATAAAATCCCTAAGTTTAATATCCTAAACCCTACAATGTCATGAACAAAAGCCCAAGTTCACAAGTTGAGTAATTGAAAAAATGTTGTAGAGAAATTATTATTGCCTTATTTAATGCTAGGGAATTGAGTTATATTGATACATCTATTCATGGTTCACAGAGAAATCCTAGACAAAATCTATGAAACATGAAAAGTACCTCAACTATATTATAGAACAATTCAATTTATGACTAATCACATCAAACAAACTAAGTTAACAACATTTGATGATAACTAGATAACATCCCAAAATAGTGGTAGGTACACTAAACTAGATTATGACAATAATAATGCATTCTAAAAATCTCCCCATAAAAGTACATTACTAAAGGGTACAAAAACACTCAATACCCATCAGAGTACTAAGAAAATTTCTACAAAATTCTCATTACATTAAATACTAAAGCAAAAAATTTGGAACAAACCAAATCACCCTATCAACTTGGTTGTAAATGCCTACTCCGCCAAAAAAAAACTCCCTCATACTTTGAACGGGACTATATCCTAGTGCTATTGAAGCTCAGAGAATTCATTTCGTACCAGTCCACAAGAGATTAATTGCAAGTTTCACCCCAGAGCCAAATTATGTTATTATGCAGTGTTTTTCAACTATAATGCCTCTAATGCTGTGCTTACCTGATCAAAAGCTGGCGAGTAAAAAGACGAGTGAATACAGTATAAGCATCTCAACGCAGCTTTTCCACATATCTTTGCTTTCTGAATTCACACTATTAACCCGTTTCAATCACCAACTGACTTCCATAATTTGACGTACTTCTGAACCAGAACGCATAACAGAGCATAAGACATTTAGAATCGCCGAGCGAAAATCACATAGAATACAATAAGGGAAGATAATATGACCAACTCTCATCTTTTTAGCTGGAAGACTCCAAACTAGTAGCTCTCCAAACAATCACGGATCAAACGCCATCCCTAACGAATTTCCTGTCGATTGGAACAAACCGCAGTAAATCTAACTCTAACATCAAAAGAGATTATGATGAAATCTATAGAACTAGATAAAACTATATACTCGATCTAATAACGCTCCACTAGATCTCTCCCTTTGTATTCACGAACATTTCTTCAAATATTGACAACGCCCATTTATCAGACCCATTCTTAAATTAAGATGCTACTTGTGAAAAACTTATTGTTCATGCTGGGGAGAGACAAAAGGGCACGCTCATCGACTTATCTAACTTCATATCGGATTTGCTTTAAAAGCCACTGAATCCCTCAGCCACACCTAATTCAAAGCGTAAGACACTTGACTAGAAAACTTATCTTTAGAAACAAGACCCAGGAATTATAGAGGCAATACCCTACATGACTGTTTAAATTCATAACCCTTTTATCAAGTCATCAGCAATTTATGCTGCCGTCCTCCTTATACAATCCTAAATTATCCAAATCAACTTCAGGATCACAGAAACTGCAAGTCCCTGAATACTTCCACTACTGCCTCTAGAAACAAGAAGCGAGAAGACATTGAATTTAAGATAATAGCTAAAGACAGTAACAAACATATAAAAAGGTAATACATATTGAGATAAACACTCACTAGATCCCTATACTGATTTTCCAAATTAATATAGCACACCATACGTTCAGCATCTCGGTTCATAGTTGATGATGTGATTTTTAAGCCCTTGCAGACTGAAAGGATGGAATTTAACTCACGAGCACATGTAGCAAACAAACACAACTGGTAAAAGCACAGAATATTGTTCTCATCAATAAAATATACAAAAAAAAATGCAAGTGCTATCATCTTATATCTCACCAAAAAAAAAAAAAAAAAAAAAAAAAAAAAAAAGAGGCTGTCAGGAAGCCAAATAGATATAATAATATATGACATAATCATATAATATATATATATAATATATATTAATTATATATAATACTAATATACTATTTATAATATATATATCTGTGTGGTGGTGTGGTGTTGTGTTATGTATATTATTCAAGTCATGACCTACTAAACCGAACACATATAAAAAAATTAAATAAAGAAGATTCGCATGAAAATGAGATACAAAGAATCACCTTTCACCACTGATCGCTCCCTCAACTCAGCCCATAAGAGATCATAAACTGCATTATTTTATTCGCACACAGCTCTGTTTTGGGGCTTTCCCTGACACTTCTCAACTTCACTATTTCTGTATATCTTGCTCAAGCAAACGTTGTTCAGCACCCTGATTTTGTTCCTTCTTCTTTCTGGCTTTTCATCGCACTTCTTGTTCTTTTCAATCAACAGCATTGGAGCCATTCTCTCTGGCTTCTATGTTTCAGGCTAACAAGCACTCATCATCTTCAATATCATCAAGAGTAACCTCCAAAGGAGGCACAGAAGCCCTTGACTCCACTTTGATAAGAGCTGAACCATCTTCAAGTTCAAATGTAGAATCTAAATTTGCATGTTGAGGCGGGTCAACCACAGTCATAGGATCATCAACAGAATCATCCTCCACCATGTCACTTTCATCCCCATGTTCCMCTTCGCTAAAATATGAAGACTTCATCCCTAGTGATATTCTGTGCCTCTCCGCATCCAATTTCAAWACTTTTGCTTTAACTCTCTCCCCTGTTCTATATTGTTCYTCGAGATTGTCAATATGATCATCCGAAATCTCCGAAACATGGCATAACCCTACCAAGTTTGAGTTATCAATCACAATAAAAAGACCAAAGGACTCAACCCGTTTAACCCTACCTTTTACAATATCACCAACACTCAAACTACTTAAATCACTCAACTCAGATCTGCTATTCTTATCATTCAGCTTTAGAGTAACTTCAACACGTTTGGACAAAGGTTCCACAGATAGAACTTTTCCCTTTACACATTTACCGACAGGAAATTCTTTTGCAGGATCCACAACATATCCATCAGACAAGTTGGCAAGCTTGATTTTTGCATCAACCTTCCTGGAAAGCAAAATAAAGCACCCCTTTGGAGTAATACTTTTAACATAACCATTTACCACCATATCAGGCTGAAGATCCTCAATCTTCTGAATGCAACTGCTAAGAACGTCTTTACTACTAGTATTTTCAAAGAAACGCAATGATAAATCAATATGGACAGTACCCTGAGCTGTGTTGTTGACTTCAAGCACTCTGCACTTAACAAATTGACCCTCACGATAGCCAGATAAAGGATCAGAAATCCAATGGTCAGCAAGTTCTGTGAAATGAACTTTACCATACATATGAGGTCCTATCTGTACAAGAATGCCATTAACACCTGGAAGAATTTTCCATACTCTACCACCAAGAACATCACCATCACGAACAAGACACACTTCCTTCTCATCTGATGCATCAGAGTTCTTTATAGCACCAACTAATCCATTGGAGGTAGCAGAAAACSGATGCATTATTAAACGTAAGGATTTGTTTTCCCTATTTATACTCAATATATACCCAGAGAGAGTACTCCCCAAACTGAAACGATTCTGAAAATTCTCCAACTCTCCAGGTTCACATGAACTATCAAGAATAAAAATCTTAGCCTTCACATGTCGAGAGACTGCTAACCAGACCCACTCTTTATCTACTTTGTAGACATAGCCACTGATATGCTGTCCTACTGAGAAGTCGAAATCATGAGAAATTTGTGCCTTCCCCGTCACACTTGAACCTGAACATGTTATAATAATACAAACTTCTGAAAGTAATTCAGATAAAAAATCACATTTGACACAAAGAAACCCTGGATCATTGAATTATTGGAAGATGTCTTCCATCTTCTGATATTTTATGTTCCACTCTTTGTACTCACAAAAAAAAAATTAAAATAATAATAAATCATATTAAGCCCACTCCTTCAATGTGATATGTAGTTTCTCAGTTTGTAACATATTTTCATGCAAAGAGATAAATGGGACCATGTCAAAATGTTGATAACAACTAACAAGAGACAAGTTACTCATGTGGTCTGTTCAAAATAGAGGTTTAGTTTAACTCGAATCCTTCTTATATGCAGAGTAATTTAGATGCAACGTATAACTCGAATCCTTCTTATATGCATTCAAAATAGAGGTTTAGTTTAACTCGACTACTTCTTATACAGAGTAATTTAGATGCAACGTATAACTCGAATCCTTCTTATATGCATTCATCCTTTTAAATAGAAAACCAACATAATCTAGACAAGTGAAAATAAAGTCAATGGAACATTTATGTGTGCTTAAACAATAGATCATTGCTCAGTGAGGTTTTTCGGACATGAATTTTAAAGGGAAAAAAATCATAACAGCCAACYAAGTCCCCTGCTTCATTACAWGCAATTAAAGATCATATTTGGGCTTACTTAGAACTAATGTAGCTACAGCAACTAACATTATTAGTTTTTCCTTTTACTAAGTGGGTTTGCCAGCTTAATAAAGTCAATACTGATAAGGGTTTTATGTTGACAGCAAGTAGAATGTTGTTTCTTGGTTGTAATTACTTTAATATATTTAATGGGCAAGCTAGATGTTACTATCAGCAATGACAGTAGAGGCTATGTTTAGCTAAACTTATTTAAGCACTCTAGTACTTATTAAAAAAATTCAGATCAGAAAATACTAAGAACAAAAACAACAAGTAAAAATTCYAATACATCTCTATCATCCTCTTRGTAATTCCGCAATTTAACTATAGTTAATTCAATCAAAAAATCAAGCTCAGATTACAATGGTTATAGAATTGACCACTCACCTGACAGCATCGATGGTCTAAGAGACAGTTCCCACATGCTGCCTTTCTTATTATTCTCTGGCTTCATACAATTTTCAACAATCCCAGCAGTTAATGTCTGCCCCACTTTGTATCCAGAGAAGGGATTTTCAACAACATTCTCATCATTCAACTCCGTAATATGAACTCTCCCACGTAATCCCAACCCAAACTTTAACCTCAGCTCAAGAGGTTTAATATCTGTAATCTCTGCATTTACAAGGGAGCCAATATCATATCCAGACTTCTTCTTTGCCCTCTTTGAACTTGAAGTATCCACAGCRCGGTTAGAGGATTCAAGAAGAAGAAGTAACCTCCCAGTTGTTGAATCACTAGGAAGTCCCATGATAGTTGCAACAACTGTTTCTCCATAGGAGAACTGCTTTCGTTGTAGCTTTTGCATATTATAATCAGTTACTGCAGCATATCCTATAGAAAAGTTATACTCTGGTAATGAAAGTACCAAGTAATCCTCTTTAACAATTTCAACTACAGCAGTCACTTTTTCATGCAACTTGACATCTTTGAATGCTCTTTTCCTCTTTTTCTTAGCCACACCAGCATCTCTTTCAGATTTCTCAATAAATTCTGGCTTCAAAGAGAGATCAACTAGACGCTCTGACTTCGCAACATCAAGAACTACGGCACGAATAGTTGAGCCAATTTCAAGTGTCTTCCCACCCAATTGATACTGCGTAATGAAACCAAAAACATCACTGTACTTCTCAAAGTTAACAACAACCCCAAAATCCTTGGTTTCACTAATKRTTCCCTCAATTACGTAACCAATCTMGAAATTTTCAAGCCAGCTAAACTCAGAGCTTTCACTAGCTGACACCTGAAGCTCAGCAACCTTCTCCTCTGTCAAAAAATATGACTGGAGGAAGGAAGTATCAGTAGATGAGCAACTGGACTGCTTCAATGACAATGGTTACACCATCACTTTCTTTTTACCTCAAGTATGTTGCCCTTACAGACTGTCAACAAAAACGCTTCAGAATATACCAATGCTCGGTCATCTAGTGCCTCTTTCTTGGAGAAAACCAGTTAGACGGCCTAGAAATCGGATAAACTCCGGTTTCAATCAAGTTATACATAATACATTGATCACGGAGTTTAGAGTGATCTGTTAATATCAGCAGGAAGCTGTGGTACAGCATGAAGAGAGATATTTGCACTAATATAATATGTTCCCTTCATATCTAGAACATGTAGCTCGGAAAGTTCATGCCCAGCTTCAACACTGACTTCAGCTGCAGATGGCCTTGGTGGTCGGCCAAATGTTCAGTATATTGTGCTTTCATATTCCTTCACATTAACAGCAAGAATATAGCGTTGGGCATGACAAGCTCAACACACCAGAACCACACTACCTATCTTCACCATGTCATCCTTAGAATCTTACTTGGTGAAATAACAAAACTAAGATTGATGCGATGTAAGCAGGACTGAGCCTGTAACTCTGCATTTAACTACTTGCCCACATGGTACTGAACTTATATCGCACCCTGGCTCTAACCAAGCTAGATCTGTTGTAAAACAAAAGTAGTAGGTCAAAATCCTTTCCACCAACTTGATACTAGCACAAGTTCATAGACCAGAAGAAACATCAGCAACTTCAGGAAGCACGTGTGGAAAACAGGAGCAATGCATAATGAATAAAAATAAAATTTACACACTAAGAATAGAATAAAATGCAAGTTCTTTATTTCATTTATTATTTTTTACAATACTTTTGTGTGCTCCTTTTTGTAACTTTTCAAATCTTTTACTTTGACTCGTTGTTTAATGCAAAAAGAAATAGTCATGTGGGAACTTTTTAGCTATTATGTTCATCCTAATATTCCATATATACCATCTAAATTGTAACTTTTTGCATCCGTAAGATGTGTGCAAGGTATTTATTTCATGACGTAAATTGCAATGGTGATTTTCTCAAAATTGACATGACAAAAGCTGCATAAGAAAGAGCATATACATTCATATTTTTCACCATAAACAAATAATATCTAAAATAGGAAAAACAATATTAATTCTCCGTAACAAAAAAAAGCAACACTTGTATTTTACGCACTGAAGCAACTTTACAGATTAATATCTCTATTATGTATTTGAAAAAATATAAACACTAGTTATAAAAACTACAAGTTGAGACGAATCCAACGAGACCCAAAATGACTATATTTCTTATGTGCATGTCACAAAATCAATCAAAGTGAAAATTGTGAACAATGTCAACAGTCAAACTGTTGCACTATATTGTTATGAAGGAATATTTAACTCGGTTCTTTAACTGTTACTTAGCTTTATTCTTTTTCCTAACACAAATCAAACACAAGATTTCTTACAACTACTGCACAAACGAGAATACACTTCAGACTCTGTTACTTCCTCTGATTTATTACTTGATACACTTCCTATATTAGGAAGTTTTCTAATTACTTGCTACACTTCTTTCTTTCTTTCTTTAGTACTCCTCCGTTATTAGATGTTCATACAATTTGGCACGGTGTATAGAGTTGATTGAGTTAGATAAATAGATAGTAAGTTAAGTAAAAGAGTAATGTGTGAATGAAATTTTTGGGAAAAGTAATTTGGGTGAATAGGTTGGGTAAAGTAATGAAAGTTGACTTTAAAGTATAATTCGTTATGTTAGAGTAAGATAAATAGGTAAAAGTAAAAAAAAATATTTTTAAATTGGTTTGGAACACTAATTAAAACATCCAAAATGGAAAGTGGAACTAAAAAACGGAGGGAGTTTTTTGAGTTTGAAATGAATATTACTTTACAAAAATTAGTCCCACAATTACTAATTAATAATTTTATACTTTATCTATTGTCCCACAGATCTATTTTACCTTTATTCCTTCAATACCCAATATAAATTCACCACGAGTCCAACACAAAGAAGTGTAGCAACTATTAGAATACAGAGAAGGCATATTTTATTTTACTTTATTTTATTTATTAATTTTTGTTTTTTTAGGGGAGGAAGTACATGCTTAGGCAATCACATTAATAGTAAGTGTAACACATTTGGAACAGAGTTAGTGCAAATGAGACAAAGGTGTAACAAAGAGGACAAGTTCTTAGTCACAGGAGAATATCTTGAAACAAATTAGAGAGAAACATAACAAGCTTTTGTATCTTAATTATAAGATATTTTTCAAAAATAGTTAGCTATTAGCTTATATATTTCTACACAACCAATTTCTTAATTATGGAAGAAGGTACAGCAACAGATAATACAAATCATGATAATTATAATGACATGGTAAGCAAAGAGAGTGACATCATATAAAAAGAGCAAAATTTTATCTTAACCAAACTTTAGTACAAATTTCATAGTGCAGACTGGGGTAAAGAATATATGCCATAAATGAGAGAGAAAAGTAGAGACTGGGGGCAAACCAAAGACTGCATTGTAAATACGAACAGTGCATCCCGCATCTCAATTTTCAGATCCAACATGGGTTTAGTCTTCAGGCTTAGCATTAGAATAGAAGGCTCAGCTTTGATTTCACCTGAATGAAACCATGCTTCACGTGAGACATAAAGACGGGAAACAAATAACACATACACAGATAAGAGGATGCGCACAAGGAACAGCAGAAAAGGTAWGATCAAAAGCTGCGATAAAGTCGAAAAAGGTTAACATGTGTTTTCAAGAAAACATGTTAATAGAAGAGAGACAGCTAAACCTATTTCACTATTGGGATACAAATTATTGTATTCAGGCCAAGTTATTGCAGATAATTATCTAAGTTTATAACATGGAACGTGGACAAAGGTTGCAATCAATTTTGTAGAACTACATGAGAAACACATTACATATATGCAAAATGCAAGTCTTCAAGAAATCAAGTGAATAGAGATAAAGCTTGAAATACTACACTGCTGTGTGTGTATAATATTTGATAAAAATTAAATTTAGTCTTTCCATGTAATTCTTGCGATTACTTTGTACTTAAATTGTAATTTCAAGGTAAAGTACTTATTGTTCAAGCTTGATGTACTAACAGTTTATTATCAATGTGTTTGTCTTTGTTTATACAGGAAAATTTTGAATCCATCTTACATTCTTACCTGATCCCATCAACAAGTTGCAGCACTACAGATTTATTAATAAGTAAAGAAAAGAACAAAAGAACTTTCCTCAGAAATTAGAACTATGAAAATGGAGCTAATAAACAGGAGACTGATTTTTCAACTGTAAAYAAAGCAGCTTTCGGACAGTGGTCTAGGCCATTCTGTTGTAAAAAGATTTTAACTTCCAGTAATTATATCATAATAATAGGATTACAGAAACGGTTCACACAATGATTAAATGATACAAACAAAAAGGAAATTCGGCACTCACAAGTGTTTTCTTATGTGTAACAGTTATTCTCTTTGACTTGCAACCAAGAACACGAAAGACCAACTCTGCTCCAACCTGCACAGCACCATAAAGATCAATAACAACACACAAAATAATTTAATAAAGCTTTGCTTACATCAAAAAATGAATTTTGCATGGGAAACGAGGCCTCAATCGTAGGGGGTGGAGGAGGAAAATCTTTGACAATAACGTCCGGAATAATTAGTTTGGTTCATGTTAGCAGAATCCCCACTTATAGGGACTAAGGTTTGATTGTTTACACAAATCATCGACAGAAAAAAACCATGAGTTTTAAGTTCTAACAAAAGGAAAGGAGCCAGATAATATCAAAACATAAAACTATCATCTTATATCAGGTAGGCCTAGCTAGGAACTTCTCAATGTAAAGCCGCCGAAAAACGAAAGAAAAACTTATATAGCTGTTGTGCAACAGATCCCAACTACGAGGATAGTGGCTCAAATATTTGATATTTTCTTTTGATCAAAACACTCTTCCCTTCGTACGTAATAAATGCACAAATGGATTGCAAGACACCCATGCAAATAAGGTAATTGTGTGTAAGGTGGGATATTAGTGTAGTGTCCCCACCAAAAAAGAGGGGAAAAAGGTAAGGAAAAATACAACAACATAAAGTAAGGAGAAAGGTGGAATATTAATATAGTGGTCCAAACATAAATAATAAGGAGTTTAAGAAGGTGTAGTAAGGTAATTGTGTCATTAAAATTTAACCAATAGAGGAAAGTAGTACAAATTGTTGCAAAGTTTGTGTTCAACTCTAAATGGAAATTGTTGCAAGTTTAATGCTGTACAGATGGAGTACTTCTTAGCACTATCTCATCTGAACATTGATGAAGTAACATGATTAGGTGTAGCCAGTATTTACAAGTATCATGCCCCCCACCCCCACCCATGAGGTACCAATAATGACATACATCCTATTCCAAAACTCTTAGCATTGGAAAGTTCAAGAAAGAAATACATGGTGACAGTATATTGCACAAATAAGGAGGAAGTAAATTAAAGTACCTTTGATTTTTTGCGAGGCTTCCTATATGGATCAGACATATGTCGTACGAGGACAAGTGCTTGATACCACTGGAAATTTGCACTAGTGCCAAGGCTACTAACACCATACGTTAGCCTTCACTACCATTCCAGGCTAACTTGCGTGCATGAGTGAAGCAGAGCCTTCCAAGGCACCTAGCCTGCTCAGAGGGAAATAAAGGGAAAATTAATAAAGTAAACAAAATTTTAAGAGCAGGCAGTAAAGAAACTTTGTAATAGAGAGTATACAGAAACACAAGACAAGAAAATGATGGTTAGACGTCTACTACACCTTTTGCAGTACACACCATTCACTTCATGAACCAAATTACAGCTACAAAACTATGAGTCTTTAGGGTGAAACTACATTGCTTACCCAATCAATAGAACCCAACAAAATAAAGGTTTCAGCCAGATGACACACACACACACTATTGTTATGTATACTTCCTCCTGACCATATTAATCGTCAAAATTTCAATTTCACGTTTGCCAATGCAAGTGTATATTGGCTAAGATATTTATTACGTTTTGTCAAAAATTTATAAAGATGGATATCAAATCAAAGTACGCAGCAAGAGCGAATCTGAAGAGACACAACATGACAACATATTTTAACGATGTAAAACAAAAAGCTACTTCTATGAGAGACTATACAAGATGAGTTAAAAATTGCAAACGTTGCAATTATAAGGATAGGAGGAAGTATGTAATTATTATACACCTTCACTTTTACTACTTGTTACACTTTGCATAGTGAATTAATGACACTCTTTCGTCTCATGTTTATGCTTGAATCTTGCAGACTCACATAACTATAAATAAAATATCCAACAAATATATTACAAGTCTATGCTGCCTTCAGTGTCTGCAAACAAATGAAATATTGTGGCTAGGAAACAATTAATCCTTATTTAAGGAAAATTACACTCTTCTACAAAAAACAGGAAACGCCACTAACTTTGACTAATCACAAACTTAGAGAATTCTTTAGCAACAAAAGAAAAGTACAACACTGTAGTTTGTATGAAGAAATTTAAAAGAAGCAACCAGTAGACTTCTACCATCTTAAGTTCGATGCTGAAACATGCTGGACAAAAAGGGATGAAAAAACTTCATAGAGCCATAGCAAGCCTTCCAGAGTACCTAAACCCAAGTTTCTTGCTCGAACATTGGTCCCTTCCTATATTTCCTTCTCAAGCTTAGGGCATCTTCATCCAGCCACATCAGAAATCTGGTCAAAAGAATCACCCTATGAATCACGTATAGATGATTAAATCGTGATCATACAGATATATATACCAAAAGGATAACATCATTCACATATGCAGATGGAGATGGAGAGGATGGAATTTTCCAAGCAAAATCCCGCATCCTTATCCAACTCTCACTAATCTTGGAGCGTGTCATATATCTCTCGCAGTTTTGATAAGCTGCATTGCAAATCAAACTTCATTAAACACTTCTTATGAAAAGATTATTAATGACCCATACACAAAAAAAAGTTTCAGTCGTCTACAAATCAAAATCTTCACTTGGTACAGCGTTTGGTAAGCCTGCAGCATGGTAAATCGTGATGCTTCAATTATAAAATAAAACTCTAATGGTATGGATGAACTTTTGAATATATCCCTAAGAATTTAACAATTTAGTAAATTCTAAAAAGAAAGCTTTTTCATACGCAAAACCAAGTATGAAGGGCAAAAGTAATTAAATGGAAACACAGAGAGAAACCATTACTGCGTCAGTACAAGCATCAAACTCTCACAGCATTGTATGATAAGGCTACATAAAGGCTACATGTGTGGATGACCGGATGATTACGTCATTATCAGTATTTGTCAAAATGACAACACTTTTCAGCTTTCAATAACAACATATGAGATGAGATGTTCCTTGAATCCTCTCATGAGCTATGAAGAGGGTAGACGCTGGCTATTCTTTCAAGTATTTATGAAAGCCAATATCTTTTACTGAATTGGCAGGAAATTATTCCATTTAGTTCCATCAACACAATCAGTGACGAATCTCAGTCACAGGAAATGCAAGCACAAATTGAGTGCTACCTCTCCCCTCCTGCGGAATTGTAATTATATAAAGGAAACATTATAGCTATCAATGTGTATTGCAATATCTACAGCTGTCATTGGGCCTTTATCTTACAACATAGTAGATATGAGAGGGTGATAAAGACGATGGGGAAGGACTTCTAGAACCAGTATAATCTAACAATCGCCAATATACCAACATCCCTACAATTTAACAAACTTTCCACCAAATGCCCAATATGGATTTAGATTTTGGATATGGGATAGTATTTTGAATAACTAAATAAAATTTAGACAAATAAGTGGTGGGTTGACAAAAGATTTCCCTATAACATTGATTGCATCAAAGGATCAGTGTTAAGCCTTTTTCATTTTACAATGGTTATTGATAAAGTAAACAAGTGCAAGCCAAGAGAGGTATGATGGTGTTAAGTTTTTTCTTTGCTGATGATATCTATCGTCGGAATGGGTGATGAACACTAAACTAGAGGTTGACCAATTTGGACAGTGGAGGCAAGGAAAGGTTGGATCCAGACATGGTTTTGATAAGTCCAGTCATGTAAGACTGAATATTGAATGGCTCGATTTTGGGACCGAGGGTAAATGAGTTGGTGGTAAGGTTGGATGAAAGGATTTGGACATGAGTGAATGTTAAATATCTGGATCAAACCATTCAAAAGATTGGTGAATCTTGACCAGATGTAGACTCACAAGATGAGAGTCAACGTGGCTTAAATGGAGAGTGACCATGAGAGTGTTAACGTGAATGGATCGTAGATTCGAATTTTCAAAGCATCTTTTTGAGTCGAGAGGAAGTTCTATAGGACTAACATAAACCATTGTGCTCTGTGGTAAAAACATCCAGCTCAAGAGGAAGCACATTCAAAGGTAAGAGCCCCCGTAAGGTCACAGTAGATGCCTGATTTGAGATAGATGTAAGAGAAGCACTCTAATACTACGAATAAAAAAAATATGTAATGTCTATCCTTATAGAAGCATAGTTTTGTCCGTTGTTCCAGAATGCTGCTTATTAGAATAAGTATGTAGTTTTCCGGAACACCATCTGTACTCTACATGTGGCACAAAGACACGAAGATGTGGGAATCACGGAGATCATAGACAAGGGTGTAGAAGACTGAGAAAGATATGGAAGAAGTTAGATTTATGCAGGAGGGGTGAAGGAGGGGACACAGAGATGATCAATTTGACTAGTGCAACCGACCCAATTATGAAACTAAGGGTTTGATGATTGATTGATAAACAAATAATGATCATTAACTATTAAAGTTGATCAACTATTGTTTGGTTGTATACTAGTTTCTCTATTACTAAAGATGAAACGGAGCATTATCAAGTATCTAGAGATACTCGGTGATAAATGAGATTAAATAGATTTTTGTTTCCTTCTCTTCTCTTTAGTTTTTCATCGAAGCTAGGACAGACTGGAAAAGTAACTCAGAAAACCACAAATTCTGGCTTGCCAGCATTTTTGCTCTTAGAAGCAGATTCTGATTGTCATAACATATATCCGATGAAGTGTTGGCCAATTGCCATGATGCAAAGAAGAAAGAATTAAGACAATAGGATATTTCCAGTCAAATTCCTATCCTTAGGTATTGTTCAAACTCTCAATGGGCCTCTTTAATAAATAAAATATTATACCTCATGACTAACGGAGGTGCTTTGTAAATAAATAGAAAAAGTATACTACCCTTTCAATGGGGACTAACATGACTTACAGCCAAATAAATTGCATAATGCTACCGTTTTCAATAACACTTCACCTATGCATTGTATGAATTTGTCAGTGGAGAATTATTACATAGCCAAAACCAAACTTTTAGGACAAAGGCAACAAAAGTCTTCATATTGAATGTCACTTTAAAAGTCATTTCTAGGAATACTAGCCACTTGTATCTGACAAAAGTATATCTATTCTTAGAAACGGCCGTAGTTACATTCAAAAAGGTCGCTAGCATGCAATAGCCTTTTGACAAATTTCCTTACAAAAGTTTAAAAAATAAAAAATATATATGGATTAAGATGATTTTATAGAATAATGTCAGTCCTTGCATCTTACGTTTAAGATTTATGAAATATTGAATCTCATTGTACTAGTTTCTCCGATTAAACACAGCAAACAAACACTTCAATATAATAAAGCCCCCAAAATTATGAGGCTTATGACACTGAGAACAATAGCAAACTATAGGTCTTCGAGAATAAATAAAGTAAAATAATCAAAAAACACTCAGAGCTGTAGAGATTCTGCCAGATTGATGATGTAATGTTTTTACATGTCTTTATTGTCATCTAAAAAATCATCAAACCAAAAAAACAGTCAATATTTTTTATCACTCTTAATTAAATCATCCAATAGGCAGTTTTGGGGAAAAAAAAAAAAAAACATTAAATGATGCTGTTTGTTTATTTAATAGAAATTAATAATTACACATAATCGGACAGGATCATAGCTTGGAAACTGGACCTGGTGCATGTGGTTTTTTGGTCACGATCCCTAAAGGTTTGTGGCCATGAGCTGTTTTCAACGTCAAAGTTTGTAGGCATGGTTGTGTTTTGACCATAAGTTCAAGCATTGACCATAAGTCCCATTATATTGTTCTTATGACAACAGAGATCAACTTGACACCACCTAAATTTGCATAAACACAGATGACACATCAAAAGTGGCTACATACAAACTCACAAAGAGGAGCTTTGTGCAAGGAGTGAGGATTCATTGTCAGACCAATGCCCGCTCGGAATGGATCAATAAAGAGATACGAGCATGACCTGTGGCGAAAGGAAGATGCTTAGTTATTAAGCCTCCAATTCAACATAATCAACAGTTCAACACACAGAAAAAAAGTAAATGCATTATTTCAAGAAATCACGAAGCTCCTGAAAACTTTTTTAAAAAAAAAAAAAAAAAAAAAAAAAAAAAACATTCAGAATACTTCATACGACAAATCTCGCACTACCAAGCAACATGCTGATCCTACTTATGTTTAGTGTAACTGCGCATCCCAGCAGCACATCACAACATAAAATTTCTTCAGTTATGGTATTAATATCATAAGAAATTCTCATATATCTCTTTCAGCTCTAGTATCAATTATGAACTTCTAAGAGACCGAACAATTAAATAACCTTTAAGGGTGATTTTAACTTGGATTGTTGAACTTTAATTGCTCCTTATCAACTTCAAACATAGCAATTATAAATTGCTACAACTCATTCCCAAACTCATAGATGAATTTTCATTGCATGATAACTTGACCTCTTCTTACTCCCTGATCAATTGTTTATTCACAGGTCCAGACTTCTCCAATTACTGAGTGACAGTATGAAGTCATCTAATGTGGAATCACGTGGATTAGGTTAAACTATTCACAAAAAGAAGGTACAGAAACTATAAAAGAAAGTAATGGAAAATGAGAGAAGCTATGAACATGTGTGATGTAGATAGATAAAACTGAAAATCTTTTGAAGTAGTCTTTCTGGAACTGCACTCATTTGTTTAATTAAGTGCCGCAGTTATCTGAGCACCAAACTCTACACAGCAAAAACCAAAAAAAAATAAATCATAGTTCTCTAGCGGTATTTTGCTACATTTAATCTAGAGACTTCACACTATTTCAAAGTAAATCCAGTCTTAAAAGCATTTCATGCATCTAAGTATACTGCAATTGTCACGATGCACTCTAAATATATTTTGAATTATCATGACGCATTTCTTCATTTATTTTAACAAATGTGTTTTTCCAGCTAGTGAGCAGGAAATGCATTCTTGGGTGAAAAAACTCAAACCGTGGCACATAAGCGAAGAGTGTTGCTTAGATAACAATATAATCCTTATGCAAAGATTTAAAATTAAGAGATGCACAAGTACATACAGTTCCAGTGAACACAAGTTAATAAATGACAACATAATCCCATTTTCAAAGTGTAGAGTTCTATAGCGGCATATTTGACCATCGATAGCAGGAACAGAGAAGATCAAGATGAGAACACCTTGAGATTCTTACGATACTAGCAAACAATTTCAAAAAGAACTTATTAACGTGTACATGTAAAACTGCAAAGGAAATATGTAATTCCATCAGAGTCTATCATAAGTAATACCTTACCTAGCACAGTTTGCGACACATATTCTAACTGAAGACGAAGTAAACTCATTTTACGAACTTTATACCTATATTTTTAACATACCCCTGCACAGAGCTGCCCAGCAAGAAACGTAGACTCTCTGCATCTGGCGAAACATAACATACTTAGTCAGAAGACAAAGCGACATCACCCAAGCAGGCAATGGTTTGAAAATTGCACGAAGCATTTCATAGACCTTATACTGGCAACCTTATAAGCAGAGCAAGTCTCTGTGTCGTAGATTTGATAAACCAACAATCAAAGGAAAAAGTTGAGAATGCTGGGCGTTGAGATTGGTAAGGGAAGGGGAGAAGGAGGGAGAGAGGTAGCAGGAAGAGTACTAGATCAAGAAACAGCTTAAGCCCAGAGGAGGTGACAGATCATAAAAGCCAAACCATTCAATTATCGGGAGGAACAATTCACCAACTCACTTTAATAATTGTTGCGTACAAAACTGACTGGAATTGCATCATATACACACTACCATCGATTGCCTTGTGCATGCTGTAATTGACAGATTCATAGTAACTAAAATCGGACTTGATATAATTAAGATGCTATCAATGAATTACAAAATAAAAAAGTAACTTAGCATATTAAAAAACAGTACAGATGTTAATTTGAATATGCAAAGTCTGGTCCCATCAAGACATAAAAACTTAGAATCTTCATATTTCCATTATGTAAACTGATAAGTTTGAAGATTTTTCTTTTTTTTAAACATACGAAGAATATTAAGATATAAGAATTAATAACATGAAGGGAGCCGTTATTTTTAAAAACATGGCGGTGAGGGATAGGAGTAAAGCAGGCCCCAAAACTCAGCTGGTCATGTGAAATATTGTGATAAGGTGGGAAAACAGTGTTTGTTAATTTTGAACATGATAGTAGAATTCGCAAAAGCTGCAATGTAACAGATTGTCTAGATCAGGAAGAGTTGGTGATTCTTAAGAGCTCCATCCCATGTTACTCAATACACGGATTAGTGTTTTAAGCTTCACATGTCACATTCAGCCATTTTGGAGAATAAGTCGCGCTTTTGGTTTAAAAAAATAATCCTAAGTGGAATCAATAAGCGATTTAGTGCATAGAAGAAACATGGACGCCAATGGATGAAGAGCAATGATGAACAGACATTCTTAAATTGATTTATTTCATACAGCATTTGGGTCAAGAACAGGTGTATTTAAAATTAATTCACAACGCGCCTGTTCAAATTAAACTTTCATCAATCTTAATTGACCAATAAAAAAAAACTTCTCAACAAAGGTGCATATACCCATGATTTTATATGAAATCCGCACTCTAGTGCTTTTCAATATATCCCTAAAGTGTTATTGTTAGTCACCATCATCCATCGATTTTTTTACCATCTGCTACGCAGAAGAGCGGCCAAGACTTGAGGACAGAGGAGATAGATATGAAGGAAAGGGACCCCACATAATAGGAGAAAGTCAAGAAAGATAGAGAATTCATCATCATTGCCACATATAGAATGATGCAAAAAAAATAAAATCAGAGGAAGAGAGGGGTGATTAAATCTAGACACCACTTTATTGTCAGTCCTGAAACAAACATTTAAAAAAAGCCCCTTTTAAAACAGCTTCATCATACAAATGATCAAGCTACGTTACTTTTTCTCTTCCTCTTTTCTCTCTTTTGCAGTACTAATTGTCCAATATTTCGATTCAACGGGTATTCTCACAACTTCTCATATACCACAGCTTCGAATCCAACTTTCTCCACCTGCCTACTTATTTACACCTTCCATAGATCCAAGGCGGTATCGCCTAAATTCGGATATACCAGGTCCGCTACTTAATACCATTCCTAAGAGTCCCGTCGCAGCAATTTTCCTGAAATTTTCGAGATTTGGCTATGTTGTATCCCATGTCCACTGTGTAGATCAACCGGGGTACTGAAGTGAAAGAAAAAGTCCAAGTATGATCGCTTGTTAATAAACGTGAAATGCTAATCATGCTGCCTCGTTGAGAGATTTGTTGAGACATAAATAAATTAAACATAGACTGAAACAACTCAAGTGCCATTAAGCACCAGCCGAAAATATAAGTGGATTTTAATCCACCACCCCACACACACACACACACATCATATAGAAGACTACATAAAACTAAGGATTAAAAAAAGAAAAAAACAGGGCAGGCAATTCTTCCTCTTGCAGATTTATCTTTATCGTTCATACCCAAGGCATGGTTGGTCCCTAATACTCAAAGAAATATAGGAACATATAGCACGTATACTATCAACTCTCAATGGCTTTTCATTTGGCCAAAAAACCAGTAAACGAGACACCCCAAAGTGCAGAATGAAACCATGATCTTTCAATGTCTTTTCACGCTGCAGTCAAGGCTGTTTTTTACAATGATGAAAATCAGTAGTCACAATCACAATGAATGAACAGGTCATATTCACCCAAAGAAATCTATGAGTTCTCAAAAACTTTACAACTTCCTCATACACAGAGGAATCTAATAAGTAACCCCTATGTCCTAAACTGGAACAAGCTAAGCACATTAACTCTAATTAATAAAGAATAAAGGACATAAATTGAACCCTGCTGTATAAAAAGCACCAAGTATGCATCAATCTCAGCAAAATCTGACGTCAAATAAATGCTTAAGACAATCAATTAAGCAACAATTCAAGGTGAACAGAATTTTATAACCTAAGAATTCAGGATAATAAGTACTCCCCAGTTCCGATTTTTTTGTTTTAATGTTTGTAGAATTGCACGTCAATTAAGAGAGAAATTAGTATTGATAAATATCGTCTAGTATTACTATGGATAAGTTGATTTATTCTCTTATTTTTTAAATGTTGTGCAATGAAAATTAGGTAAATCTTTTATATTAAAAATGAGAGGAGAGATAATTTGGGTAGAAATCAAGAATGATGAGTAAATAAGTAAGGGTAATATAATATATCTTTAGAGTAAAAGTACACTTAACAGGCTCAAAAAGTAACAGTAATGCAAAAGGAAATGTAAAGAACTAAAAGGGAGACACCAAAAGAATGAAATAACAACAAAACGGAGGGAGTATATAATACATGCTTTATAGCTGTCTACATCGCCAATCAAAATCACTAATTACTCAAGAACCAGCCAACTCAATGTTATACTGAAGAAATTTCCAAATTTAGGTTAAGCTGATAAATAACAAATGTTGTTTTGTTTAGAAGTATATATAAATATAATATATAAATATATAAATATTAAATGCAGAAAGCAAACATAACAGGGAACAAAGGAGTGAAAAATAGAACGGCCTATTTATCGACCCACAAAAACAGCTTTAAAAGGAAACAATATTAAGGTCATCCTCAAAGGATGAAAGGAATGACAACTTTAGGCTTAAAAGAAGTCAAATGTCGATGATAACATAAGTAGCGGGTAAGGCGTAACAAGCTCATCCACCCAAAGAAACTACGGAAAAAAAAAACACACACACACACACCACAATACAATGGCTGACCATCCCTTCATGGACAGCATCTAGCGAGTAGTTTTTATGTAATAGAGAAAGTCGTAATGAAAGCCAAACTCTCCTTTTCCCTGACTCTTTCTTATCGTCATCAACTTGCAATACAATACAAGACACGAGCTGACCCACATGATACAGACCAGAGAGAAAATGACCTTCTACATCCTGTCAAGGCAGAAAAGGTTTAACAGAAGCACATGCTTATTAGCAGATCGGGCATCCATCACRGCTCAATTTTGAAAAGAGAATACATAATACAATAAAGTTCATTTAAAAACCACCTTAATATGATCTGTCTCAGACTCCACAGCTTCACYAGCCCGAACTAATCCACGTAAGCCACCAGGAAGGCTCACTGCAAGATCTTTCTCATTCACCTCTGCTATCACTCCCCATAACTTCATTCCTGGAGAAATGTTCTGGTGTTCATGCAAATCAAGTAATAGAAATGAGGGCCCATCATCCAAAAAAACAGACAATCAGTGTAACCTCCAGTTTTTTAAATTAAGTAAATTAATTCAACACTAAAACAATATAACAACACAATAGAGGACTTGAATCCCCACCAGACTGTTTAAAGGATAATAACAAAGAAACCACCTTATGTTCTCAGAAGTCATGACTAATGGAAGCATTTTTTTTTTCCTGTTTCTTTCTAACTTCAGAATAAAATCCTTTACCCTGCTTTCTTGGGTATAAACCTAAGTTTCTGAAACATTACAAACGCTAAGTACAWAATCTCCCAGCARTATTGTGTCATAGAAACCAAATATTTAAAAATCTCTAGCCAGCATAGTGTGATGAGAATATATCACAAATTCACAGCTACGGAGCATATCAAAAGGACTAAGAGTTCACCAYACTTAGGGTGCATTCTGTGGAACYGATTGACCTTTATTCAACMTWGTCTATGTTACTCGGACTCTTTCATKTARCTCACGTRCCCGTGTCGACTYGYCTCGTGTCGGACTCCGACACCGGACACTTGACACTTCATTTTTTAACTAAAAACACTATTTTTTTCAAGAAAATGAGAGTCCGACGCTTGAACCTGACACAGGACACTACATCGAGTCCATGTAACATAGAACCTCTTTTTAGAGTAGTTACGGCTGATTGACCTAAACTTATTTTATAAAAGGTGAAGAGAACGTACCATTAATACACCTATAAGATTTCATTGTGGATGGATCACTCATTGAGGTAATGTGACAATCACTTCATTGAGACATACCCCACATAGGTGTTTTGCATTGCTAATCTACATTCCTACTACCATTCTAACTGCATCTTTGTTCATTGTTCCGTTAGCTAGCTGATATTGTAACTCATGGTTCAGAAAGAGTTTTCTAATCATAGCTTATTAGCTAAA
Organism: Bassia scoparia; assembly: GCA_008642245.1. Lineage (NCBI taxonomy): Eukaryota > Viridiplantae > Streptophyta > Magnoliopsida > Caryophyllales > Amaranthaceae > Bassia > Bassia scoparia. Next base: position 50,447 of record SNQN01001561.1, on the reverse strand, counting down.
TCATCACTCATGGTTCAGAAAGAGTTTGCTGATTGGCTAGTATTGAGCTCTTGGTTCAGAAAGAGTTCGCTGATTGGCTAAATCCTTGCTAATGTTGTTGCTCTTTGATTCAGAAAAATATTTAAGCAATAATAAAAGTTGATTGCTGACTAAAATGCTCGATTTCAGTGTGGCAGCAAATGATAATGGCAACATAGATTGCAAGACATTTTTTGTCGCCAACTAACCACATTATTCCAATAAAGTAAAACTAACGAGCTATAGAGCAGAAAAAGGCAAAAATCCAATCACCATTTTCACACGTTACGAAATTAAGTAAAACTATAATGAAAGAAACATACCTTAAAAGTGATTTTATTTGCAAACCTAGGTAGCTTCCTGAAATCCCTCCCCAAACAACGAACCAAATTCATCATCATCATCATTACCGCACGACCCCCTTTCGGAGTCTTCTTCTTCCTCCTCTTTCGAAAATCTTTCCTCAGCATCAAATTCCTCATCAACTTCAGCCTTTACTCTATCTCTCTCTTCGCGACTCAACCTGCTTTCCCCCTAACAAATTCCACCAATTGCCCAGCAAATCACATCAAATTAACTAACAAATGAGACATAGTAAATTCACTTAAAACACCAAATTTAAACATAACCTCTGGGAAAATCAGGAACCTCGTCATCGAATTGAAGAGACATGGCTTGAGAAGGACCCGTATCGACCGATTTCGCAGGTTTATTCGGGGCGTTCTTTGGGTTTCCTCTTCAAATTCTTCTTATTTGGTGGGCGCCATATTTTACAGACACAGAGCTAAAATCCCAACAAAAATTGACAAACCCAATTCAATTCAATATCACTATAACAATTAACAAAGTAGAAATGCAATAAAGCAAATGCATTTACATTAGCAAGTAACATTASACTCAAATTCACCAACTTAAAACTCCAAAATCTACATAAAATTCGAACTTTCAGCAAAATAAGTMGCCCATTATAATCTTCCTCAGTAATGCATATCATATTCTCTTAAACGAAAATAAATCAAGAAAAGAAAACCCAAATCAAGTGGGAAACTGACATTCGATGAATAATAGAAGATTAAACAAAAATAAGAAATGGCACCTAAGAAGCTGCTTCAATGGAGGAGAGAGAAGAAGGTGGAATGGAGAAAGGAGAGCAGGCTTCAATGAGGGCCGAAGGGGTTTAGGTAGGGGTTTGGCGCTTTGGTCTGGCTTTAGGTTTAGGTTACGACTTACACAAACTTTTATTTTTTGTTTTTTACTTATTTTAAAAAACTAAATTAAAATAAAATACAATTAACTCTGTATTACTCCTCCATTCCACCTTAATTTTTACACTAAATAATAYCCGAACAAATGATCGACTTTTAAATAAAATACGGAATACAGTAAATAAAATCAAAACTTATTTTTTAAAAAAATGTGATTATTTGATAATAATGTTTTATTTGGGATAATAAATAGAATTGTACTCTCTCCGTTCTTTAATGTTCCGAAAAAATATAGTCAAGTGGGATCTTGTTTAATTCGTCTAAATGAATACTTTATTAATATCTAATTTTTATAATTTTTAATAATGGCGTCCCCTATAAAAATGACTTAATTATCCTTTGATAAATATAAAATAACACATTCAATTTTTTTCAATTAATTCCCTTCTAATTTTAAAATTTGCATATAAAGACAGTTTCATTTAAAATTACCAAAAAAATTACATAAAACACTAAAAAGAGAAACGTTTAATTGAAAACACAATTTTCAAATCAATTATAGTTAAATCAAAGAGTGAACAATTCGAATACAGAGCAACATTTTTTTGTACAAATTTTAGCTAGGCACGCATAGCGTGCACAAAAAACTAGTATTATATATCTCAAGATATCTAACATATAAATTGTGCGTTGACAAACGTATAAAGGAGAAATGGCAGGAACATTATCATGTCCTTAGCTTGCAAGGTAGTGATTGGTGCATCTTAACGTCCTCTGTTCACGTCACTGACGTGCACCAAGGCAAACGATGATTCCCTAGAGGGTTTTGCCCAGAAATGTCTCTTTGACGCTCAAGTCATTACTGCTCTAGAGAGAGAAAGAACATAAAGACTATTAGTAGAGAATGTCATGAATAGTTGATGTGTAATCTAAGTGTGGAACTTTGATCACAGATGGAATTGAAACGTGTGTTTATGTTTTTTTTGTGTTTTAGAATTTTGGCAGTACGAAAATCAAGAAAGCAAGGGGAATACTCACCCTATACTTAAGGATATAACAAAGAGGAAAACTCACTCAATGTTTGGTTGTAGATGTGTTAAGGGAATACTCGACCAAAACAACAGCCACCTAAGATCAAGCTTTGGGAATACTCGACCAAAACAAGAAATCTTCAATTTGAGATCAAACACTCGAAATTGGAAAAAAAACAACTTGAGATCAAACACTCCAAGTTAAACAAATACTCATGTATTTTTAGGCAAATTTCTCGTCTGTATTTCATTCATGTATAACCGGCTATATATAGCCTTGAGTTACAATCAATAATGTCCTTTCACTTGCCTAATTTAGCTAAACAAAACAGAAATAAAAATAACCTAGCCGATTAATTTTAAATAAACCTATTCGGCTGGAATTAAACTGGAAAATAAAAATACTAATTAATGGCTCATAACCTGCCTTATTACATCTGAAATATTAAACTAATTACTAAGCTTAAAAATCAGAAAGAACAATTAAAGAAAACGGCTAAGCATTCAAACTTGTAACCGTCCAGAATTAAACGGCTAAGTCTTGAAGCTTGTAACCGTCCATCATTCAAGCTGTCCAGATTGCACCTTCAAGTTTCGTCCATTTAATGATTGTAACGGTTCCTTCATGCTCCAATTAATCAGCAAAAGATGCTCTAATTAATCCGAATAACTCAGCTCAAATGCCCTGATTAATTCAGTTCAAATGCTCACTGAATTCAAAGTGTAACCGTCCAATWAATGCTCACTTCACTCCAATTTGCACGAAACAGCCTGCTTTCAACGTTCCAATTATTCCCCCTTTATTCCACTAATTATTCTGATAATAATACTACTTAACACCTTAAATTAAACCCTTAAAACCGATTAAAACAATTAGCCCAAACAGTCCAGGTTCATGCGCAAAAACAGTCCAGATTCCACGTTGACTTTGCCCCTCGTTGACCAGTTTGTAACCGTTGCAATTAATCTGCGTTGCTGTCCAATTTAACCCCATCATCAAGCTTCATTACCCAGCAACTTAACCCCCTAAAACCGTCCAAACAACAGCAATAATATGGACTTTTATTCAGATTAAAAACCTCCTAAAATCACGCCCCAAATTCAGCTTAAAACGGCCACTTAATAACACCCAATTCTGAATGCTTTTGAATGCTATTATAACCGTTCTATTGAGGCCCCCCTTACACGTCCCTTTACTCTAATATATAAGTGGTTACACAAAGCAATACCCATTAGAATAATCAAAAGGACTATGTAAATTGAACTCACTAGGACCAACCTCGAAGCATACCTTGGACAATAGTAACTCATTCGTACCTTGGGCTTGTTCACCATTAGGCTCTTGACCATTTGGGTCAATAGTAAAAGATACTTTATTGTACGAATTTAAGGGTATTTATAGACATTTCCAATGGCACAATCGTGTATATCAATTAATAAATGTTTAAAGTTCTATACAAATTACAATTATTAGGAAAAATTGCCAACAACTACCTACTTTTTTTCTATTTTTGAAAACAACTACCCAGATTGTTTTTTATTGAAAACAACTACCCATATTTTCAATTTCTTTTGCGAATCACTACCCATTTTTGGATTTTGGCCACTCAACACCTTATTAACCACCCCAAACCACCCCAACGTGGCATCCCAATTGCAAAATCACCTAACTTTGTTGTTTCCCACCTTAAAAACCACCCAACACCCACCAAAACAACTCAACCACCCAAACCTCGTCACACTTAATTTTTAGCTTTTTCTCATCTATCCATCTGTTTTTTGGACATGGTTCCTTCATAAAAGTTATAGATCTCGCAAAAATACATGAAATAGGCTCACAAATCACGTGATTTGGAGTTGTTTTCAAGTAGTTATACCTTCCGCAAGTTTCAAATTCTGAAAGTGGGTAGTGATTCAATTCGCAAACAAAACATAAAAAGTGGGTAGTTGTTTTAAATAAAAAACAATCTGGGTAGTTGTTTTCAAAAGTGACAAAAAAAGTAGTTGTTGACAATTTTTCCTAATTATTAACCTTAATTAAATGTTTTCTTATAATTTTTATGCAATAATAAATAAATAAATATATATATATATATAATAATACAATAATAATAAATAAATAAATAAATAAATAAATAAATCTCTGTTATATAAGGGAAGGAGGACGAAGATGGTGT
>SNQN01001561.1:3554-24773 GCA_008642245.1 Bassia scoparia | reverse complement strand
GTTTAGGTGGACTAGGGGAGGGGTTAGATAGGGTGGAGGAGGGAGAGGGGGGGGGGGGTAGGAATAGCAGTTTTCTTTCATTATGCAATTCTAATTCAAAGGCAGAGAAATAGGACCAGTACTTGAGACATGAGGTGGGTAATGACATGATCACACATGTGAGATTAGAGAGAATGCAAGAAATATTTCTTTGCCTTTTTCCCACTGAGAAACTATATGCTAGAACTAGACCTGGGCAATCAGGTCGGGTTGAGTCAGTGTTCAGGTTGACCCGTATATAAAAAGGGCTGAAACCTCAAAACTTGAACCCAACCCTATTAAATAATGGCCGCCGTCTGAAGCGGCATATAATACGACGCTACGCGTCTATAAAGAAGAATACCTCAACCCCAACCTTGAAAGCCGCACCTGATCTTATTTCAATCTTAGTGACCTGAATCCTATATAACATCAATATTAATTCCATCTCTGTGACTAAGCTTCAGTACAGAGTATCACATTAATTTCGGCGCCTCAATAGAATGACTGCTGTAATGTCAACCTATTTACACGCCTACAACATTTCATTCATGTACAATTTGCAAAACTGAGAATATGTCACATCCTCATATGTTCACGCAAATGAAACTATATATGATTTTCATATTGGCTGGCTTATTAATCTAACTACAAAGTATTAGATCAACTTCAAATACTAAATTAATTAAAGCAGTCCAAAAACTCGTTTCAATCAAGACTACTTAAACATTTAATAAGAGTTGTCATTTGATTAAGTTGTTAGTGGTAGACTAAGAAAAACTTAAAGTGTCCGCATTTCCAATAATTAGAGTTTTATTCAGGCCGAGTCTTGCCCCCGATTAGTTCGGCTTGGGTGAGCACTTTCGACTGGACTTCGAGGTCTGTCTATCTTCAGTCAGTGCAACCAGATCACCACTAATTCTTAGCATGATTTTCCGGCACATCTATAGTCTTCATTAGGCTGTTTGAGTGGATGATGCCATCTTGCAACCTGCTTGACTTATAGTATTAGTAAAAAGAAACAAATAGGTAAATAAAATTTGTAAGCTATTAAAAAAAGTTTAATAGTTTATGCTCAAGATATAAAATACGCTACTCGCTGATGTATAATATAACTCTTATAAATCTAATTACGCTTAGAGGAAAGATTAGGTAAATTACTCTTGCATCCAACTCTATGCCGTCTAAAACGAGGACAATACATTCGCAATTCTATTTGCGGCGATTCTTAAAGCAACATCTCCAACCATCGATCACTCGCAGTCCTAGAACTTTTTACACATCTCTAAGTGAAGCTGAGTGGATCTGTAGCTGTACATACTGTCTAGTAGGAAAGCTTGGTGAGATCTGTACTGTAGGCCAACGCGAACGAACTTACAGCTAGCCTCCTGCTACATCTATCGTCTATGATAGAATAGTTGAAACCTACTCTATGCGCCACATTGCGTCGCAGTGCACTATTCGATCACAATAAATATCGTCAACTGGGGTCGAGACTCTGAAATCGGTCGCTGCGTAACTGGAAGGAGTTATCCATATCAGCCTTGCATGTACAATTGCTAAGTGAGAAACATCTTCAATCCTCACAGTATTGGCCTATATTGTGTGAGGCGCACTTAGCTTGATAGGAGAAGCTCATCAAAGCAGTCCTACAAAACATTTCAAATCACAGATCAAACCTCAGATAGAAAGAAGAGTCATTATTAGTATTTGTACATAGTAACAATAGGCTACTCCACACCATATAAGAACCCTATAACCCTGTATGATCATCGGCCTCTTTCTTGCTTTTCCCTTCTGTTGTAGACGTGTTCATGCAATCCACTGCTGGGTAAGTATGTCCGAACCCTTCAGAGAGAGCAACTTATGCCAAGATATGCAATCCATACAACTCGTCACTTAATTCCTTGGCCTTAAAGACGTCCATTATGAAGATCACGCTACTCGGCCCTAGTGCTCTTTTCACAGCGCACTCCACATACAATTCGCAACCTCATTCCATATTTTACTTACATACTCCAAAGGACTACCTCCTTATAATTTGAAAGGCATGAGGGGGTTCCAATCGGCAAGAAGGAACATCCGGCAAAATCTGGACTGTATAACTCCTGAAATCTTTGCTATTAAAAATATGCAGCAACAGCCTCTGCCAGATCGTTTCCAGAGATGACAACACTGATGCGAGGCCCCAATCTTAGGTGACACTGTTTTCAAAACAGTTGTGGTAGCCATTTTAGCTACCGGCGAACAACTACCACCAACCAACTTCCTCATTTTCCTCTCTTCTTCGTTCGGAGGAGCTGATCTTCTATTAGTCCACTATTGAGATAACTTAAACGTTATGTCTAATAGTCTCAGCTTTTTAGGATTAAAGGATTGTAGTACAATAATTCAAAATGGAGCTTTTGTTTCATGACCATAATAACCTATGAGAGATTAAATAATTACAAGACTCTTTTAAGTATGAACTTCAAATTACAGTCGAATCGTCATTTTTCTTGTACAAAAATTATACTCCCTTAATGACAAATATGAGCCTTTTTTCATCTGATTCCTCATTCAACCAACATTTTCTTAGTTACAGGTATAATTTGATGATGCCTGGATACTCTCTGTTATCTGTAATCATGCTCTTATGTAAAGATGAATGAAATGACCGCTGTTTTGTAGCGTTGATAAGACGGTCGCATTAAAAAATAATCTTATATAAAGTTTTTTAAGCCCCTATTATGGGAACCTTCTATTTCTTTGACTCTCTCAAATGAATCTGGATATTACTGGTCTTATGTGCTAAGTTCCCTGTATACTACTGATGCATACAAAGTCAGATAATACCCCTGCTTTGCCGTACTCTCGCTGCTCTTAGCTTCAGACTGTCTCCGACATAAAATAGCTTATGACTCTACTTTACGTACGATACATATCCACTTACACCCTACATGTACCAGTCATAACGAATTCCTCATGTATCGAAGAGCACGATTCATCATTTCGAAAGACCTAGTTAAAGCATTTAAGTAGATATTCGCGTCTTCAACAACAACAATATTTTCAATGGAATAAAGTTATTTCAATGTACCCCCCCACCCCATCCATACACACATCACCAGACAGAGCCAATATATTCAAAGTATTTCAGCAAGCTTTCTGATCTACGAACAGCATAATGTACAACTACATGTTGAGAGTACGCTTAAATTCTACATAGAGTACACTAGACTTACGTTGAACTTTCGTTTGTTTGATACTTGTCGCTCATACTCATGGACTTTAAGCTGCAATTCTTCAGACAGTGATGCACCAACTACTCGGGGCATATGCTAGCTACACAAATACAGAAGATTTTCTGGAAATTACTGCTGTTTTGCAAATTCCATTGTTGTCACAAGATGTGCAATCAAGGATTGTAACCCAAACAGTTTGGACCAAACATCAACAGTCAAGAACCTGGAGCTAGAACACCCATTACTCATAAAGATTGTCAAATTGTTCTTTTTTCCTCTTGTTCTACTTATAGACATAATAATCTAGATATTTGTACCTGCTCACTTTAACTTTGCGATGCGCGAGTGGAGATTCGATGACGGTAAGTACATTTCTGAGCAGGCTTAGAGAGGAAATATGGCGAGAGAAAAAGTGATGGGTAAAATATTAAAAACAGCTATGCCAGATCCTACAATATACATTCTATCAGACAATTTTATAATATGGAAAGGTAATGGCAAGAAAGAATAATCATTTAACTATGTACTATTTAGCTATGACATAAACTGTGTTTCATGTAATCACGATGTAAAATTGAGCCATAGGATTAATTTCATATACCATAGGCGAAAAGTAGAGATAACTACTTGTCTTATACGAGCTCAATACGAAATATGGTATAATCTATTTAATATAATATCTGTGTCCGTACAGCCACAATGCTAACTATCTTTCTCGTACTCTCTATTAGTATTATTAGGAGCAATGACACATATGATTAATACATTACATTTGTGATTTAAGAAACCTATGATTCGTTCACTCTTCACGTGAAACAACTTTAAAGATAACGCGTGAGCCATTAATTTTCTGCTACTGAGCATAGATACAGATTGCCGTTTGACATCAGTCGATATCATCAAGAAACTTAGAAAATATTCATCCCAAAACCTCAAATACTCGACCCGATCGTCTTAATGTCACTTGAGTACATCGTTAGGCTTTAAGGAAGCAAACACTTATTACACGTCAATAGAGAATGCTTCTTGGAGCCCCAATTCTCTTTATGATATTTGTAAGGACAATACCGCAGATTCAGGTGTCAATTGCGAACATCTAGAGCAAACAACTCAATTTCACAACTTTAATGAAAGGATCCCTCGGCCATTTATACAATATCTAAATCAATAAACAAGTGTATAAATATTTTTCTATTATCAGAATAAAATTTATTAACATCCATACATATTATATTTTGCGAGCACATATGCAGAGCAAATTTCAAGAAAAAGTATGAGCAAGAGAGAATTTATACAAAAAATAAATTAGAGAAAGCCATATCAATTATTCATATGTGTCAATTATAACAGAACTCATTATACAAGACATTGACACTAAGAGAAATAAACAAGTCAGTAACAAAAATCATCAAACTTTATAAACTCATAACATATTATGCTTATCTCTAACCTAGATATTATTGTTAACAGAAGATCCTATATCTCTTCATTATTCTCATACAAGCGATGGATATAAACTCATGTTTGAATATATAAATCATATAAGTACCGAATAAAACGATATACTTATTTACTTTCGCTCGCAGGCCCAAAAATATAGTACCTGCAGGTGGGCTCGCAGTCAGATAGTTCCTTATTGTTTCCTCCTCTACACTCATACGGGTTTTGTACTTAACTTATAGGATACTTAGTAGACGATCTGTATTGCGCTAGACTTGAAATACTTCTTTTATCTTATTTATGCAAGTCGTTTATAGTATGTTCTTGAGGACTTCAATACCGTGCGAGTACATCGTTAGATACTCGATATAGATAGAATATTACTGATGGAATGGGGGAAAAAAATAATAAATGTTCGAGCCACCGCCATCTTTTATTTCGTGGGAAAGTCTGCCTAGATAAACTCGCGACGTTTATTTTAACGCTCATTGCCCGTTAGATACGTTCCTATATAGTAAACTTTAGCGAGTCCTTGAGGACTTCCAAGCTACCTCAGTTTACTGTAATATGAGTTCGTTGCAGCGTTTGAAAGAGAACGGATCAATGGTGTATACGGAGGTGTTTTTGCCCTCAGAATAAGAGGGTGATCGTAGCCGGCTCCATCTTGTTCTCAGTTTTCTTTACACATGACTTCCACTCCCCCTTCCTTTCTTCGTCATACTCGTCATTCTGCCGGTTCTCTCCACGATCAGATGTAGCTTGCTGCATCATCCTCTACTCTCGCAATAAGGTTCACCACTGAGCAGATGATAAGCATATGAATCAACACTCATCAGGAATTCCGTCATTCGATCCTTAGGTAGTGCAACAGACTAGTCCGTACTTGCACGACAGTTGATCTAATGCATTTCGTACTGTGTACTATAAATTGTTCCGTTCTCTGTATTGAACTTAGCGTCGAAGATTCAAGGATCCTAAACCAAAACCATGTTGGTAAAGATACTGTACTAATTGAACAAGGATAATAAAGACTACACGAAGAAGTAAGAGAAGACAGACATTACTCGAATTCGGCGATCCCTAAATCAAGCCAAATTCTTATATATCGACACCATCTGGTTCATTGCCGTCGCGATACGTGGCTATTTACGATGGAGCGTAAGAACTACAAGAGAATAATAACGGGATTCACATCGAAGCTACTGTACATCGATGTCGACCTGCGACCCAAAAATTACAGACTAGATCATGAACGATACGGCTTATATTTACCATGCGGATCAAATTATGATCAAATAGAGTTTGCATTATTATCCACTATGTGCAACAGATGATTTAATCTATTGGATTAACAAGCAGATCACAGCGTAACACAATGGAAAGTTGAAGTAGCACAGCGAGACGAAGAGGTTATCGTAAAAACTGATACGCTTGCTGGCGCGCTGATAGGTATTCAATACAACTTGCATGCTATTTTGGATGCCGGTCAGTGAATCGAACCAATCGAGTATCAGTGGAAGTCGGATCTGAGAATTTCTTGCATAATAGACAACAAGGTCGAAATCAAGCGAACTCCCCGGGCGACAATTTCCCTTGAAATGGCTAAAATATTCTTACTGTAACGCACTTGAGTAGTGTCCCAACATCACTAATACTCGACTTTAAATAGGAGCGTTTTTGAATGGATGGAAGTCAAGATAGCACATTATTTTGTAGCGAAAGTGTAATGAATCATCGTGTTTCTTGCGGCGTAAATGTGTTTTTAAGATATATGAAAGCTGACTGATTCGAACTTCGTGTCGGCGATAAGGTCTCGTCGACAAAGTATGGCACTTCAGTTATTTGATAATCCACGAGAGAGTTGCTCTCGTAATAACGACAGGCGCAAAAGCGTCCTATTTTATAGCACCGCTGTTTCACTTTCGAGCCTGTTGAGACTAGGGTTGGGTCGTTTACAGACACATCACAGAATACACTTGCGCAGAAAATTTCCTCTCTGAATTCTTTCCTCTGACACCTAATCTTTTTGACTATTCGTATAGTCTTTTGTCGGGATTCTGTTTGGGTTAAGCTATTGGAAAATTTTTCCAGGTGCTCACCTAAAAGGCATTAATTGGATAGCCTTATTCGAGAATATACCGATCGATTAATATTCCGAAATGTGGATAACCTATCTGGCATTAATTTATCACGCACTAGCGCCTAGAGTGGAACGTGTAGTCTGGCAGAGCTTTACTCCGGAATAGTGTACTTCGTTTCATATCCGGAATTGAATTCGTCGTGTGGATTCTGGCTTAAGAAATACCCCAAATCAGCTATTTATCCGTAATCCGAAAAATGTACAAGACAATAGTGGCAAAATTCATATTGTACATAAATATTCTAGTTTACCTTATTTTTTTCTTTTATTTAATATATATCCATACGTATTGATATAGTATGAGCATATGTTTTGTATTAAACTTTGAAACAATTAATCAGAAAACATACGAATTAAAATCTTGCAGTGATGGGGTACACTGCTATGCCCGAAAATTTGTTTGGTGATTAATAGGAAAAATTCGCCGCATTACATGTCATGTTATTATACGGAACTATTCTACAGAAATTCACTGAGATAAAATAATCCGGTATAAAACCTTTAAATTTAGCAAGTCTCAGAAACGCATTATCTGATAAATGGCGAGTTGTTCTTGAGATCGGGTCGGACACGCGGATCAGGAGCGGATTGATCAAGAGAATTGCGTAATTATGTTAAGGATTGTAGGGATGCGCTATCTCGCCGTCTTATTTTCAACAGTTTGAATGCATTCGGATGTCCGATCCACTCAAGTGGTTGCCTTTACATTCCTGGGTACCTGTTCTTATTGAAAAGTGGAACCCTTGGTTCCGAATGTGCGAACTTGAGGGTGATATCAATTCTATATATCGTTGCCCAGCTGAGGACGATTGTATGTGTGACATAGGGTCGAGTTGAGGACTTGATTCCTGCTGAGGGCGGCCTCGATTTGTGCAAAGTCTATGCGCGGCTCGAGCTCACTCAGCTCAAAGCTCGGCTCGTTGAATGGCCTCGGTTCGAACGTTCCGGCTTGCTTACAGCTCTGCGCTGTCTATGAGCTGCTTGAAATAGATACCCATGCTGTTTTCAGGGTGATACAATTAGCATTTACGCGCCTCGGCTCGAAAGCTCGTGACAGGCTCCGTGTAAACTTGTTTGAGTGGTGTGCCAATAATAGATCCTTGAATCTATGTAAGAGAAAAACATAGCGTATGAATACTTGCTAACATATCATGCTCATGGCGGCTTGGAAAAAAGGCGGGAGGTCAGACCGACCCGTCGCCAACACAATCTTTCACATAGATACTATTTGCTCAAATTCAGTATTTTTATATACTTGTACGTTACCTTAATTTAAGCACGGCTAGTGATATCTATGCTAATCTACAAGCAGTTAACGTGATTATATGCTTTTATGGGTAATCTGCTGTCCTAAACATTTAACATGATTTTGTGGTACTTAACGTTTGTACGTTTACTAGTAGACATAGAACAAGTACGCACCATCCAGAACTAGCCACGCCCGCAGTGTACCGGTGCTCAACGGTACCTCTTTGCACGTCTAATTTGTGCTGCCACAAACTTTCCCATGTACATTATCCTAGACCATGCCAAATCTTCCGCCCTTCTGAGTTCGAGACGTGCCTTCTCTCCCCTACAACATAGAGTCAAACCTTGTAGACTCTTACATATAATTCAATCACAGATAATTACACATCACTCTTTAAGATTATGAATCAACATCTGACATTATGTTAGTCTCCTATATAAACACAGGCAACGAAGCATTGCGGAAGTTGTAGCTTCGTGGACAGAACTAACAAGAAGTCAGACAGAAGGCGCATAAAGAATGTAGTACCAAACAGGAATGAAAAAAAAGGTTCCACATCGAAAGCAGAATAAGAAAATGCCAAAGGCGTTTGTGGAGAATCTAAGGTGTAATTTGTGTGGGTTAGAATAAGCCTGCATACAGCTCAATTGAGCTAGTGTTATTTGTGGGCCTGGCCTCTGATTTAAGCTTCATACTAATATTGTGGAGTCAGAAATGGGCTTTCGGAGCGAGCTCGAGCATTTAAACAGTAGCTTAAAAGCTCAGCCAAACCTTGGTTTCTGTTGGCTCCTGTTTGAAGCTATACGAGCCAGCTGAGCCGTGTAAATTTGCTTCCAAACTAATAATTGTTGATAAGTTACTACTACAAGATAAACTTCACATACTAATTAAAAACATCCAAAAATAAGTTCAACAAACTAATTAAAAACATTAATAAAGTTTCATTATATTGATAGTAAAGTCTAGGAATAAGGGCATTTCAATGTTAGATTCRGCAGGGCTTGGGCTTGGGTGAGCACTTTTCGATGGACTTCGAGTGTTGTCATCGTCAACGTCCAACCATGACTTTCCCACACAAGTCTTCAAGTTGGGGATCCATTTTCGCTACAAGATTAATAAAAAAGAAACAAATTATAATTATGGTATAAAAGGTTAAAAGATATTGCTCAAGTATAAAAGCTACTGCTAGTATATTAATATAAAGACTAAAGAGGTTAAAAGTTAGTAAATTACCYTCACCAAAAATCCAATCTTTAAGACAGAGGACAACTTCCACATTTGCGGGTTTTAAAGAACTWCTATAGCAATCTAGAACTYTTCCACCCGTGCTAAAAGCTGATKTAGATGCTACTGTAGAAATGGGTATTGCAAGAACATCCCTCGCCATCGAAGATAGAATTGGAAACCTCTTCGAATTAGTCTTCCAATGATACAAAATATCAAYGTTCATAGTGCGAGGAACCAAAGGCTCTTCCAAGTACATTGCTAAGTGAGATTTCACATCAACATTGGACTTTTGTGATGAGAAGCTRTCAAAGTCCTMCRATTAAAATCAAGTAAAACATAAGTAGAAGAAGATTWAATTGTTGTAAATAAACAAAGCAACATCACCACCTATGGAACCTTGCTGTCCARATTTGTTGTTTCCTTTGTGAGAGTGTGAGGTAGTGYGAACTTCAGCAAGCTCATGAAAATATGCATCATACAAGGCATTGAACTTGGCCTTAAACTTGGACAGCTCACTAACACACTCAAAATTCAYCATAAACCTTCTTATAAGCCCATTCAACAAATTGATGAATTTTGAAGCGAGGGTCCAACACAACAACAACCATAATTGTGCTAATTAAAATTAGCCCAATACTTAGAGAACTTTTCAAACATGTTGGTAGCCATTTTACTCACGAACTCATCACTACTTCTCATTTCCTCTTTCGACAATAAGCGTACTTTTAGCACATTTGGAAACTAAACATTAGCAGTAGGGTAAAGAGTACCAGAAAATTAAAGACTTTAGTGACATCATAAAACGCCTTCAAAAATCTGAAAATTTTCTCGATTCTCATCCATTCATTAGTTACAGGGTAATGAATATAGTTAGAATCAGCTTTTTAAAAGTGAATGAAAGCCTTTTTGTAGTGTAAGACACTCTTCAACATCATATAAGTTGAGTTCCACCTATTTGGGACATCTTGTCTAAGGCMTCTACTGTTATCAAGCTCAAYATGAGCAACARAAGTCAGAAAATGTTGCCTCCTAGCTTGAGGACTTTYGCAATGCTTGACACTTTCTCTAACCCTAACCACAACATCATCAATCTCTTTCAAACCATCTTGCACCATTAAATTAAGGATATGTGCACAACACCTTACATGAAAGTATTCACCCCCCCCCCCCACACACACACACAAACCAAATCAAGTTCACTTTTGAGCACAACAGCAAAGACATCATTTGAAGAAGCATTATCTAAAGTAATAGACTGATGTTCTTTTGAATTGTCCCATTCTCATGCTACACACTTCATCAGACATATGCAAACCACTATGAGGAGGGGTAAAAACGAAAGTTTGGAATTTCTATTTTGCAAATCCATGGTTGTCAAACAAAGATGATGCAATCAAGATAGTAACCAACAGTTTTGACCAAAATCAACAGATCAAGGAACCTTGACTAGAACATACTATTAAAGACTTGGTCAAATTGTCTTTTTTCTTGTTTCATTTCAAGATAATCAGACTTAAGGCCTGTTTCGTGACATAAACTTTTACATTAGGATGCGGGTAATTAAAAACACTTCCTAATTCCATCATCTCAGCAAATTGAAAGGTAACATCATGTTACAGATTGCACCTAATGCTACTAATCACGAAACAAACCATATTGGATTATTCAGGCTGGGTCTACTGCTTTAAAGAACCAATAGAAAAGTAGATCTAAATTATACTCCTAATCCAAGCTAATTCCTCCTTCTTGCAATTTGGCATGCGTTTGAGATTACTGTAACCTTCTTACTGATCAGCGTAATGTAAGTGAGTACCCATATCTTTTTGGGCCCACTTGCATAACACATTGCCGTTTGCATCAGGTTCATCAGAAGACTTGAAAATTGACCCAAACTTCAAAAGTCAGCATCCTTGTCACATTGAAATTTACGTTGGCTGAGGAGATTGTCAGGTTGGAACATGCTTCTTGGAGCTCTGTCTTTGAGGGATCAGGTGGCAACAATTGGGTGTCAATTGCGAACTATTCAACCATCGATTTCACAACTTCAATAGTTTCCATTTATACAATTAAAACAATAAACAAATTAAAATTTTAAAACAGAAAATTATATCCCAAAATTCAGCACTTCAGAAATTTCAAAAACTGCAAAAAATTAACAAAAAAATTAGAAAAACCATACAATAATAACAGAACTCATTTATACAAGACATTGAACTAAGAGAAATAAACAAGTCAATAAATCCAAAAATTAACTCATACAAGGCATGATAGCTAACTAGAAAACAAAGAAAATCAACAAATTATCTCATACAAGGCATGATAAATGTACGGGCGTCGGGGCGTCACCGGGTCGAATCAGATCCGGTCCTTCTACCTCACGGGGTATAGTCTTAGTGAGACATTGTATTGCGAAGAATTGAATTCATTTTATTTTGCATAGTGTGAGTATGTTGGCATCGAGGACTGTGGATACTCGAAATTGAATAGATCGAGGAAGTCGCCACCGCACTTCTTTCGGGAAGCTGCAGAACCCGTTTTAAGCCTTGCCCGCATAGTGCATGCAAGGCGAGGAGCCGAGGACTCTATTGTATGGTCGTGCACTGAGGTCATGGATTAGGGGATGAGGGTAAGGGTGAAGTAGTTCACAATACTCCCCCCCCCGCGCCGCATCTAGCGGCCTCCACTCGGTCTCATTGCAAATTCACCAATTGTAACATTGAATGACATAGATTTCCGTATCAATCCTTAGTAGTGCAAACGTTACTAGGCGAGTTGATTAATGCATGTAAAGACTATTAATTGTTGTCTCTTTGAATTAGGTCAAGATTCAAGGATCCTAAACCAAAAACATGGTTGGAAGAATATGTACATGAACAAGAATAAGAATATACAAGAAGTAAGAAGAAGAAGACTTACCTCGAATCGCTATCCAAAACAAAGACAAAAGTTAGTATTTAACTCGAATTGCCGTCGCAACGTGCTATTTACATGAGAAACAAAGAAAAAGTTAGTAATGACAATAATATTGAAATCGAGTTGAAAATAAAGAAAATAAAGGTTTATTTACATGTCAATTAATGTCAAATAGTTGATTAATCCATATAACATGATTAATAATGATTAAAAGAAATAAACAAAACAATGAAATTGAAGAGAAAGGGAGAAAGGAGATGAAATCTATGAGTTTTGTGGCCTGATAGATTATACCAAATGATGCGCGGTCGAAACAATCCCCGGACAATTTCCTTGAATGCCTAAATATCTTGTACTGAATATGTTTAAAGGTGTTTTTAATTTGAAAGAATTTTGGAATTGAAATTATCGTGTTTTTCGGAGTGTTTTAAGAGAAAATGTTGTCGAGACTTCGTTATAACTCCGAATTGTTTGAAACGAAAGCCAAAGCGTCCTATTTATAGCCCTCTATCACTTGGGAGCATGTGAGGTGGGCGTTCTAGAGACCAAAAACCTTGCCAAAATTCACTTGATTTTCCTTGCCTTTTTTGCATTTATTTGTGGGTTTATTTTGGTTAMGCTTTGAATTTGAGTGCAAGCTAAGGCTTAAGTAGGAAGCTATGGGATGAATGTGGATAACCTTAGGGAGAAAGCCACAAGCTTGGAAGGTTCTGGAAGCTTCCGAAATGTTCTGTTTCGCTCGATTGCGTGTTTTGCTTAAGAAATCCATAAATATTTATCCATAAATCCAAAAATGAAGAAAAATATGCAAAAATTCCTTGTAAAATCTAGTATTTTGTGTTAAAATTACGTAATTGTTGGAGCTGTTTTGATAATTTGATTAATTATCGAAAAATTAATTAAATTATTGGAAACTCTGAAAAATTGTAAAAATGATATGAAAAATCCATAAAATTCTGAAAAATTCTAGAAAAATGACTATAAATAAGTTAAAATTATTTTGAAGTTAAAACCTATTTTTAAGGGTGTTTTGGGCAAGAATAGGTGCTTTGGCTTTTCAAATTGAGATTCTAGGACACTGTTTAAGGTAGTTGTTCTTTTAAAATTGGACCAATTGCATTGTGGTATAGTTATATCATTGGCCTTAAGGAGGGACAAATGTAGGTATTAGGGGTGAGAATGAGCCTGGCCTGTTTGTGAATAGTTCGGGCTCGGCTCGGTCAAAGCTCGGCTCGTTGAAGCTCGGTTCGAGTTCGGGTTCAGCTCGGAAGGTTAATGAACCAAGCTGAACTAGATTAGGCTCGGCTCGAAAGCTCGTGAACAGGCTCGTTAACTTTTTTTTAATATAGATATTAATTTTAAAAATTACTATTAATACTTCAAATATTAGCCGAACATCTAATATATTTTGTATATATTTTATATTGTACGTTACCTTAATTTAAGCCTTAGGATATTCTTTGTATACAAGCATAAACTATATGAATTTATGCCTAACATTTAATATATTTTGTGTTACTTTATATTGTACGTTACTAGTAGTAGAACAAGTTACTCAATTGTGCTGCACAAAATTTCAATATACATTATCAAACAATGCCAAATCTTTCACTTTCTGAGTCAAAGTCTACTAAAAAAGCAAAACTTGTAGACTAATTACATATAATTCAATCACATATAATTACACATAATTTTAGATATAATAACATATGAATTATTTACGTCTCCTATATAAAAACAAAGATATGGAAAGTTGGCAGAACTAACAAAAGTAGAAAGGGCGCATCAAAGAATTATACCAACAGAAGAAAAAAAGGTTCCCACATCGAAAGAAATAAGAAATGCAAGGCAAGTTTGTGAAATCAAGTGTAATTTTGTGGGCTTAAGAATAAGCCTGCTACAGCTCAATTGAGCTAGTTGTTTATTTGTGGGCCTGGCCTGATTTAAGCTCACTAATTATTGTGAGTCAAAATGGGCTTTCGAGCCGAGCTCGAGCTTTACAGTAGCTTAAAGAGCTCGAGCCAAACCTTGATTCTTTGGGCTCGTTGAGCTAACGAGCCAAGCTGAGCCTGTAGAATTTCCTAACGAGCCGAGCTGAGCTTTAAGGGGTTCGGTCTCGGTTCGTGCGATAATCAACCCTAGTAGGTATCTACAATAACTAAGTAAGCTGACTAAAAAACAAAGTATATAAAAACTGAAAAAACAGGAATACGAAGTGACCCAAAAAAATAAAAAATATAAGATAAAATTAAAAAGCAAATCGATGAACAAGCAAATACTTTGTAGATTAACATCATTTATAACAAATAAACAAATAATAAAGCAAGATAATTTACCTTAATGAAGTAGATGAACAAGCAAATTGATTTGGTGAGGAAGAATGGAAGTCGATTTTGATGAAATGAAGAGTGAGAAAGAGAGAGACTGAGACTGAGAGTAGAAATTAAAATTAGTGTGAATTGTAAGAGGGAAAGRGCAAATTAGTGTTTCAACTTTCAAYATACATATRTGTGTAAAAAAATGAAGTTGGGCCAAGCCCACTAAAACAATAAACACGACTGAAGTTTATTTTTTCAAAAGAGGCTTGTAAAATAATAAATTAATATTTAATATCGGGGTTGAGCCCGACCCGACCCCGTTTAACTAAACAGGTTAGGCGGATTATTTTCAGTTTGTAAATTTAAACCCTAACCTAACCCGTTTATATTTCAGCTCGTGTTCAGGTTGACCCATATACATAAACGGGTTGGAAAACCTTAACCCTAACCCGCTTATTTCGGGTTATGTTTAGGTCGTGTTTTTGTGTCGTGTCAGTTTTTGCCAGTTCTAGCTAGAACCCCTAAGAGTTTGTGACCCCTTTATTGAGTATTACATAAACATCACAGGTGTCCCTTCCTTAACTGAAGTGAAGGAGATCTTAAAGACCCTAGCAACGATGGTTTTCATAGTCTTTTCCATCAAACCCACTAGGAGACGATAAAGTTTGACCTATGGGAGTTCATTACTAGAGTGTTCATTGACTTGTCTGCACCTATGTACATTTAATAAGACTTTGATCAACTTAATCCCTAAGTGTGAGACACCTGAAACCATTAGACAGTACAAACCCCTAAGTCTTTGTAATAACTCTTACAAAATAATTTCTAAAATCATCATGAGTAGGATTAGGCCTTATCTAGGTAAATTAATTGCTCTTACTTAAAATAGCTTCTTGTTTGGGAGGGGCACTGATATAAATTACACAGTGGCTTCTGAAGCTCTTCGGTCCATGAAAGGAAAGAAGGGTAAGAAATGTTTTATGGCTGTGAAACTTGACATTGAACAAGCTTATGATAGGTTAGAGTGCGACTCTTTTTTGAAATAAAATTAATTCATTGATAACAAATYATACAACATCTACAAAAAGTATTAAATTTAAACAAACACATACACATTGGATTAAATAAACACTTCTTTTTTGCGCTACGATCGTTGCATATCGGACATTCTTTGTTCCCTCGTTCACATCGTTGTGTGTAACAATCTTCAATACGAGGGGGTCTATTGATTTGTTGTAGCCTTTAAGAAACCATTCATTCGATTTTACCATTTATTCTTGCAAAATTAAACTCCTTTTCGATCCTGTATAAATCTTCCCCAAAGAACTAATTAGAACACGACTCAAATTGACCAACTCAACGACAATGAAAATAACACCCACAAAAGGGGTACCAATCCTAAATCCCACCAAAGGGGCACTAACAAAAAATCTCACCATAGGGGAACAAAGCTTTATTGAACTTAATAACACAAGGACATAAAAACAAATAGAAAAGGGTTAAAAATAGCCAAATTCCTGAAGAAATTTAGCTATTTTCGGCCTAAGAAACCCTAAATTTATTAACCTTGGGATGAGAAGAGAGGAGAGAAACAAAGAGGGAGAGGGAGAGAGAGAGAGAGAGAGAGAGAGAAGCGACTCTAGTTCTCGAAATGAGTGGAATTAAGAAAGGATAGGTTTGAGTGCGACTTTATATCCATTTAGGTTGAGATATTTTTTCTACTTATTCTCAGTGGTGTCTAGGATCAGGGGAACACATCTTGTTTTGGTTTGATAACTAGACAGGACTAGGACCCCTGAGATGGTTTGTGATTGGACCACTTAATTACCTTACATAGGGCTGAGCACAGGTCCGGTCCAGACTTGAAATCGGATTGGAATTTGGACCGGACCGGAAATTCAGGTCCAGGTCCAAGAAAATATGTGATTCCGGTTTTCCGGTCCGGTCCGGTCCAAAACCGGAATTTTCCGGTCCGGACCGGAAGACCAGAATTTTTATAAAAATACTATATTTTTAAGCTAAGTCACATTGTTATTTTGGATTGTTAGAATGCATGTTATGTATGCATTTATATGTTCTAAGATTAAGCTATGTTYTAAGATTAAGCTCTAAACTAAGTCAAGTCCAGCAGGTCCAATAGGTCCAGCAGGTCCAATAGGTCCAACAGGTCTAGTAGGTCCAACAGGTCCATAAGTGCTTTTGTTGAATTTTTCAATTGAAAATTTGGAAAAAATTGAAAGCAGGTCCAACAGGTCCAACAGGTCCGATCCAGGTCTGGACCTGAAAATTCAAGTCCGGTCCAGGTCTGGACCGGAATTGATTCAGGTCCGGTCCAGGTTCGGAAAAATTCTGGATTTCGGGTTTCCGGTCCTTCCGGTTCCAGTCCGGTCCGGTCCTGGACCGGTGCTCACCCCTAGGTCCTTACATGAGGATACTATCCTAGTTAAGGACTTGATTGATAATGGTGATTGGAACCTAACAAATTTAACCCTCTTGCTACTTACCCAAAGATATGTTAGTTACTATCTAGTCTATTCCTATTCTTACCACAAGTGAGCATGAGTTGGTCTACCGCTTTGCTAAAAGTAAATAATTTAACTCTAAAACACCATATAATCTCACCTGGTTGAAAGAAAATCAATCTAACACTCACCCTAAATGGAATCATCTTTGGTTTACTGACTTTGCACCAAAAATCAAATCCTTGTTGTGGCTTGTGTTGTGGAATGCCCTCTCTATTGAAAAGTGCAAGTGACACTCAAGGAGGGGGGGGGGTGAATTGAGTGTTGTTCGATTGTTGTAGATTTTTCGATTAATTATAAAAACAATTATGGAACAGTTCTCATGCAGCGGATATAAAAGCAATAAATCAACAACACAAGGATTTAACGAGGTTCGACTTCTAATAAGCCTATGTCCTCCACTCACTCACTCTTTTATTAATCAACTCAGAAAAAACAAAAGAATTACACTCAATTACTTATGTACCTATGCACAAGATGATTCCCCAACTTCCACCTATGGAAGTTCGACTCAACAACCAACTATGATGGTTCAATTTAAGATGATCCTTGATCAACTTCCCTAGCAAACTGAACTCACAGAATGCTCAATTACAAACACTTTGTCTCTCAAAAGTAATTTGCGTAACATGTTTAGAATGAGAGTAAATTATGATCTATGTGGTCTTAGGGTTGTTGCTAGGTTTGAGGACTCTTAGAGAGAGAATACTTTTGCGTAGAATATGTTGAGATTGTGCGTGCAAAAGCTTAGGGTTTGTGAGCATGCTGATTTCCTTAAGTAAGCCTTTGGTTAGTAAATATTACACGATATCATGAGAATATATTTTCCTCGKCAATATGGAATTTATTCCAAGGAAAATATATTCACCGATTTTATTTGATAACAAATTAAATCAATATGACAGCATATAATATACTAACCATACTTAGGGAATCTTGCTTGCTCAACAAACTATGCATCCGTCCAATTTTAAAAACAATTTTGCGCGGAAAGAAAACTTTCCTAAAATACGAATGCATGTAGTAAACTTGAGAGGACTGGTTTAAATCTGTTCCCAGATTGTTCCAGTCAACCAAGTTTACTTGTAGTTGTGTGTGATAAGTAACCGAGGCTTCTTGTCATCCACTACTAGCTCATCTCTCTGGTTTCAAACCTTTATAGTACAATACAAACCTTCTTCATGCCACTTACATTGYATCTCAGACATAAATATGTAACACTATAATCTTGGTCTTCATGCAAACTTCAAGATTTGGCTTCATGAGATTCGTCTTTTCATCCATTGAACTTGTGATTTAACACTTGTAAATAGAAACAAAAAGATGCATGCAATATTATAGTTCAATGTGGTGTTTCATCAATCAAAACTTAAACTAGGGAACTCAACACCTATCAAATTCCTTCTTGCTAAAAAGGGAATTGACATCCCCTATTCCCATGTCTCTTCCGTCTAAATGTTCAGGAAACCCGGATCCATATTCTTATAGATTTCCCTATAGCAAGGGAGTATTGGGAAAAGGTTTGGATTGGTTGTAATTTCTATTGGGGTGAGCCAGTGGAGTGGGTGGTCTAGAACTTAAATGACATGTCTACCTTTGTTTCTATTGCTTGGAATTTACATTTTGAGGTCTACGCTTAGGGAATTTCACTTAGGAGGAATTCTTAGATTTTTAGCAAGAATAATGAGTCTGTCCAACACTTCTTTAATAATATGAATTGGAGAATTCGGGTATATTTCTATAACAGACAAAATCTAAAGGATTCTGCTAGAAAATGTATAACAGATCCAGGACCTCAATGCACATATATTGTTAGAGTGGATGGTGCACATGACCTAGTACTAAGAATCAACAACTTGTACAGAAATTCTTTTCATAGACTCACACATTGCAGTGGATGATATTAATGATAAATTATCTACTGTTGACAAATACACAAATCTATACTTGCAATGTAGGGTCCTTAAGCAAGACTAGGAATTGAAGTCATGAAAGCAGCAAGGGAGCAAGTTATTGAAGCGGACATGGTGGCCAGATGGTGTAAGGGCTCAGATCTCCAGGATATTTTTCATCAATATTCTCGGATGATCCTTTTGTATCTAACTGTATGTTCACAAGTCACAACCCTTCTATTAGCTTTATGTTGGATATTGCTAGTGTTAAGACTAATGGTTCTAATGCACTTTTGGACTATTATTATATTAGGGGGTCACTTACCCCACTCACGGCTACAACGAGCCACCAATTAACCTGTGTTCGTGGGTGTTGTTGGGGTGTCTGTAGTACTTTAGTATTACTCATTTACTCCCTTGGTTTTTTTAAATGTTCATACCAAATAGTACGGTATTTAAACAGTTTCTTGAATTAGATAAAATGTTTGAGTAAGTAAGATAAAATAGTTGAGGTAAGTGAAGTAAAAGAGTAAATGTGTGAGTGAAAGTTTTTGGAAAAAAGGTAATTTTGGGTGAATAATTTAAGTGAAGTAATTGAAATTTGAATTAGAAAAGAATAGATTCATTAATGTTAGACTAAATAAAATAGGTAAAAATTAAAATAGTTATTTTTAGATTGGTTTGAACACTATTTGAAAACATACTTAAATGGAAATGAAACAACTTAAACAAAATTGAGGAGTATTAGTTAATTAATTTGCTCCCTTCTCACAAAAAAAAAAAAAAACTAGGAAAAATTGATGGAATAATCCCACATTTTGTCGTCCGCCCATATTAATCCATCCTCGCATAGTCGCATTAGACCCAAAATAAACCCACCTTCACCCCTAATCTTCCCATATTGCACCTATTGACTTGTGACTTACTAAACAGGTCAGGATTTGTCTCTTGTAAAATACAATCATCTCTCCAAAAAAACCACTACCCCTAACCTAACCACCTCCACCCCCATCCAGCCAACCCCCCACCCTTGAAATACCACCACACAAACTACCCCACCCTAGAAACGCCACCGCACAAACCACCCCCACCCTTGAAACACCAACATCTCACTACGAAACACCATCCACACCCCCGAGAACACCAACCCCAATCAAAAGAAAACCGTCGCCGTATCTCGACACTCCAACCCCACCCTTAAATAAATCACCGCCATTGCTTGACCACCACTGCTCATCACTCTATCCTCACCCTCGAAACTTCGATTTACAATTTTGCTCACTGTTGACAATTTGAACACCACCCCCAACTTCAATTTGGATTTACGATTTTGACAAAGATTTAAATTTCGATTTTAATATTGAATTTCATTTTGATTTTTGATTTAGATTTAGATTTTGATTTTGATTTGCAAGTGATTTGGGGATTAGGGTTTTGAAGTGTTTTGGTTACGCGAGGGTGATTTGGTTGCACGAGGGTGGTTGTTGTATTTATGGGGAAGGTGGCTGCGCGAGGCTGGATGTTGTGTTGATATGGGTCGGGAGGTGGGTTGCTGCATGAGGGAGTTGGGTTGTAGAAGGTGGTGGGTRTGCATAGGGTGGGGGCTGGTGGTAGATGGTGGTGTGTTGATGGGGTTGTTGAGGATTTGACCAGTTTGGTCAAGAACCGAATAGTCCAAGTAAGGAACTAATTCTGTCCAAAAYGGRTTTTTCCACTTCTGGTTCATTGGAGTTTAATGTGCATGGTCCGAATGCTAGTCCTAATGGCTGCACTTTGCTAAGTGTGGTTATTTTCCTTAATTAAAATTGGATTGCATAATAATTAACCGGTTGCATGGTTCTGAATTCAAATGGTATTAATTGCAACGCTATGTAACCGTTCCTAATTAATCACAAACAATCCACAAAGATTCCCCAATTAATGCTGAATCAGCTTCCATTAGTCAACCGATCATTAATTCCAGCCGTTTACATTAATTGCACACAACCGCCAAGAATCTATGTCTTAGCTTTGATTCCTTTGTAAACATGCAATAAATTAGCTAATTAAGCCCTTTATTCTGATTATTCATCTATTAACATGCCAAAAACCTTAAACCGATCAATACTCAGCTCAAACAGTCCAGGTTCATGCGCACTTTAGTTCCAGAGTTTTCCAGTTTCCAATTTAGAAATTTTCCAATAGTTGAGCAGTTTGATAACCGTTGCATAAAATTCTTTGCCTTTCAAATCTTGCAACCGGTTATTGTAATAGACATTCCAAACTTAGTCAAGAAT
>SNQN01001560.1:72899-85098 GCA_008642245.1 Bassia scoparia | reverse complement strand
TTTTAATTTGAATTGTCGAATTGTTTGTTAATCAGTTTTAACATGCAAATTACATAGAAAGTCGAATTTCTAAACAGCATGCAAAAGCGGGTTTTGGAATTGAGCGTTGGTCTCAACTACTTCGCAACACGATGTAAAGCAAGGACGTAGCTTCGGACCTTTAGGACTTGTCGAACCTTTAGAACCTTGAAAACTCCTAGTTTGATGCAAAGATGCTTGAATGTGTTTGAATTGTGTTTGCAAATGTAATTTGAAGTGTGCTTTTATGTGTTTTGAATGTGTTTGTGTTTAGGGAGACGTGAGAGTGAGAGAGAAGTTGGAGCGAGTGAGAGAGATATGAGAGAGTCGTCCAATCTCGAGAGTCGGAAAGAGAGTCCCCCGAGATGAATTAAGGATCCCTATTTATATGTAAGGGTCGAAATCGGCCAAAAGAAGGGAGCGTTTTGGGCGTAATTACGCCAACAACTAGGCCGTAATTGTGCCAAAGCTTGGCATAATTGCGCCCAAAGTCGGCGTAATTGCGCCCCAACACTCCCATATTTCGACCGATTTTGCCTGCTTCGATAGCGTGATTGCGATGAAATAAGGTCGTTTTGTAATTGCGTTTTTTTCGGATATTTAGCGGATTCCACCTTACCTTCGAATAGTGAGATCTCGTAATGAAAATAAATCGAGATAAAAATCATATAAAAATGTGCGTGATTTTATATGTTTTCATCTAGTTTTATGTGGGGGATGCTCGGATATTTTGGCTTCCTCGGAAGTTGTCTCGAGGCAAAATATCTGGGATGGCCCTACTTTGGCTCGGTTTTTGCGTTTTGCTTAAGAAATTGTAAATAATTAAAACCATATAATCAAAAAATTAAGGAAAAATGTTTAAAACTTACATGTGAAAAATAGTGTGTTTATGTTAGATTTTGTAAATTTTTGAATTAGTTTTATGATTTAATTAAGTTGTCGCAAATTAATTAAAGTGTTGAAAATTCTTAAATATGCCAATAAAGTTGCTTAATAATTCAAAAAATTGCATAATTCTACTAAAATGTTAAAAATAAAGTATAATTAGTTTGAAACTTAAACGATTATTTTTACCTTTGAGGTATAAATATTAAGGCTTATTGGTGTTAGTGGTGTTCGGTTGTAAGGGAATACTTTTTCAACGTCCTGTCATAGGTCCTAGCTCTCTGATTTGTTACTTGTGTGTTGCTAGTGTCTTCATATTGCCGTTTGGGCTAGGTGATCAAGTTTAGTTTATTCTTACAGACCTACTTTGGCTAGTTTGCAGAGATGTGATTAAACTTGTAAAACGGAAGCCAATGTCACGGTATTGCAAAATCAAAAGCGTTGTTTTTATCTTGCACCTCGTCACACATCTGTCGATTGCTTGTCTTGTCGTCGTGGATTCTAATATTTTTGGCTTTACTTTCCAGTCTAAACATGGTTTCTATATTCCACGGGGCTCCCGTGCTTTCTGCTCATAGTTCTGATTACCATTAGCGTATCTTTGAGAGGATCTTTCCACCTATGGTTCTCATCCATCTGGGATTTTCGCTAACAGGCTTTGTCCGCTCGATATTCTGTTACGGACTTCCTGGGGAACTTCTATCTCATGTCACTCCATGCTCGTTACGGACATATGGGGAAATTGCTGCGGTGTCCCATGTCGTGCTTCTGTTTGGACTCCTTTGGGGAAGATGAAATGGTGTCCGTATGATGCTTTCGTTTGGACTTGGTGATTGCTTGATCTGTTGTAGCCCATCTCGGCTAGTTTATCCGGGAAGATTAATATGGAGGTAAGTCGGTATAGCCACGATTGCGTCTAGTGAAATGTCTATTTCTGGTGCGCGCTTGATATGTTGTATCCATCTCGGCTAGTCATTCGGGAGCACTAAAATGAGGTAACGTCGGTTAGCCACGATGCGTATAGCCATGTCTTTTTTGTATATGCTCTATTGCGTATACAAATTGGGCTATACAGTGGCCTTGCGAGTTGATGCGACTTCGATTGAGAATGTGTGCTTTGAAATTTGATATGCTTTCGACCTCACTTGTGATGGCTTTATTCGTTGTGAATATGCATTTCGCTTACAGTTTTCATAGCTCTGTAGGTGCATTTTTGTAGCGATTCGATTGACTTTCGGGCCTATTTTGCTTGCTTAGGGGCATTTTTTGTTCATTGTGCTGACTTTGAAAGTTGGTTGGAATTCCGGAAACTACAACGACATTTGACGCAACACGTTTCATGCGTCCACAAGTGGGTCCATGAGAAAATGGCTAGAATTGAGTCAAAAATAAGTAGACGCTTGGCGCATTAACGCAGTCATTCAGCCTATAGACCGTAAATTCGTGGTTTTAAGCACTTTGCTTCATTTCATTTCTCTTTCTTTTGTTTGTTGCAACTCTATATAAACTTCATTGTTACATTTTGGAATTGGTTGGAATGGGGGGCTTTGTTTGCTCATCAAATC
Source organism: Bassia scoparia (assembly GCA_008642245.1). NCBI lineage: Eukaryota > Viridiplantae > Streptophyta > Magnoliopsida > Caryophyllales > Amaranthaceae > Bassia > Bassia scoparia. The sequence continues at coordinate 82,630 of SNQN01001560.1, read as the reverse complement.
ACAAATTCAAGTAAGTTTATCTCCAACTTGAAATTCACTTTTAAGTTTACAATTTAATGCCATTTGAATATGCCTTGTCAATTTGTGCAATTGACTTGGGGCTTTCTTCCTTGTTGTGTATGCTTGAAATTGTTGAATGCTTTGGATTATTCATTCTTATGTGAGTCTTTTGCAACATTTTTTCTTGTTTTCAATCAATTTGGTGCAAATTTGCAATGAATTATGCGCATTGGTAAGCTTACTCTTGACGAAGATGATGAATAGTAGTTTGCCATGCCCACTGGCTGGATGAATTTATGCTTATACCTTGTTTAAAATTCTTGCTTGTTGATGAAAGAAATATTTTCCATGCCTAATTTGCTACAATGTGGATGCCCATGTATGATTTTCACCATTATAAGTAGCTTAAAGCTTGAAAAAGTGCTTGTTTAATGGTGATTGGCTTGCTAAATTGGGGATTATGGCGTATGAGTTGAGTGTATAGACCCCTAAAATCCTCGTTGTATATAGAATTTGTGCATGGCATTTTGCATCCATTAGTCATGTAATTCAACTGGGGAGAAGAGTGCCGTTTCTTTCACATCCTTTGTTGGCTTGCCAGTTTGTTTTCGATTGCTAGAAGATGTGCCATATTCCTTTGACCATGGTTATTGTGGTTAGCTGTAAGTCCTGGAGCGGCCCTTTGTTTGTATGCCGCGGTGCTATTCTTTTGATCGTCATGCTGCCATTGTTTTTCTGAATCTTTGCTCTATTCTCTTGTAGCATGCAGTCCGAAGAGGAAATCCAGGTGCACAGCTCCCGCCAGAGGTGGAGATGATTGACTAGGACAAACACTAAGTTGTGTTGCTTTCTCGATAACACTACTACAAAAAAAGCTCGAAGAAACCGGTCCAAAAGGCCTAAGAGACGCATTACAACCGTCCTCTAGCTCATAGGGCTCTTAGGGTTAGAGACGGTTAGTAATTGCGGTCTTTAATGCAGCAAGAGACCGGTTATGTAAAAACCGGTCTCTTAAACTTAGCACCATAAGAGACCGTGTCTGAAGCATAACCGGTCTCTTATGTTTAAAATAATGATTTTATAGAGATACCAAAGAGGACCGAATCTGACAAATAACCGGTCTCTTGGTTAATTTTTTCAATAAAAAAAAAACACTGTGGAGGTGGGGAATCTCCCTTGCACTCACAAACAACTATCAATTAACTTCGTTAAATACACATACAAATACCAACAAAATACTTCTCTTAAAGTAAATTTATCCCACGCTGCTCCTCTTCTCAAATAATCAATTAGTTTAGTCATTCAAAAATTTAAATTAAAATTTCAAAAATAAAGAGCACACTGCTCCTCTTCTCTCTGCCACCACCGTGCTCCTTCTTCTCCTCTGCCACCACGCTGCTCTTTTCTCCTCTGCCACCTACCGCTTGCTCCTGCTTCTCTTGCTACCTACCGTCTTTTTTGAATTCCCGCAAGCCACCGCTGCTCCTCTTACAGCATCGAATTCCTTCAACTAAAAAAATGAAATCTAAAATTAAGTTGATAAAAAAACCCAGAAATCATAACGTTAAACCGAAAAAATTTCATAAAACAAACGAAATTAAAAATTAATTGAAAAAAACCTTAGAAATCATAATCATAACCAGAATCATAACGTAAATCGAAAAAATAGCCTTATGAAATAAGCATAAACAGAATCATAAAAGAATCTAAAAGAATCTAAACGAGGAAATCATAAACGAAATATATTCACATAAAAACATATATTCCAAAATATAGATTTCTAAACAGCAAAACCAATTCACATAAAAACTAGAATAACAAAATACACCGAATCCAGCAATAAAATGGGACAATTAAGGGAAAATTCAGAAATAAAAAAAGAAATTAGAAACTTTTGAGTGAAGAAAATTCAAATTATTAATTTGGCAAAAACACGACCCACAACCCACAACAGAAATGAAAAACCAAAAAAGGGAATCATAAAAAAAAATCAGAAACACAATGAACATATTTAATGTCCACTAAATAACAAAGTAAATTTAACATAATATCCATCACATACCTAGCACGTATGAATCTCAACTCCATCCAAAACCTATTGGCGTCACGGCTCACAAAATGATCTGGAAAGAAGAAAAAACACATGAAAAAAAAAACGTTTTTTAAAAAAACCTTAAACTCAAATAAATATTCATAAGAACAAAAAAAAAGATTAAAAGAAGAAAAAAATTCGGAAAAATGATTTCAAATGTAAAGAATAATCGAAAAAACGATAATCTCAAGCTCCATCAAAACACCCCTAGCCGTCAGAGCTTAGATTCTGAAAGAAGAAGAAACGCAATGAAAAAAAACGATTTTTAAAAAAAACTTAAAACTCAAATAAAAATTCATAGAACCAAAAAAATAGATATATAAGATGAAAAATTCGAAAATGATTTTAAAACTGAAAAAGATTCATAGAAAAAGATAATCTCACTCCATCCAAAACCCCCTTAGCAATACGAGCTCAACGAATAGATCTGAAGAAGAAACACCATGAAAAAAAAACGATTTTTTAAAATCCTTAAAACTCAATAAAAATTCATAAGAACAAAAAAGATATAAAAGAAGAAAAAAATATCGGAAAATGAATTTAAAAACTGAAAAGATCAATCGAAAAAAGATAGACTTCTAAATGAAGAGAAGTTTATGGATGAGAAAGAGGATGAGATAAGAACGTGAGATGGAGAGAGAGGAGAGAGAGCAGTATAAAAAAAGAGAGATATAGAGGGTTTTATGGCGAGTTGGGGAAAAAAATCAAAGTGTGAGGAAAGCCACTTAAACGTGAAGGCAAAGATCAGACGAGAGAGGTGGTGACATGTGCATGGGTAGCAATAATGAATTGTATTATTGGGCACACCAAGATCAAAGGACCGGTTTTACCTTAAAACGGTTTCTTTTGTTCGAATTTGACACAACTTAAGAGATGTGTATAATAACCGGGTCTTTTTAGACTGATCTAGAGACCGATTTTTCATGAATATCCGTCTCTTATTTAAGAGACCGGTTTCATCACCACTGGTCTCTTAAAACTGGCGCTAATCAATTTTGTAGTGTGTTACACATTTCTATTCGTCCGAGGAATGGACGGTATGTTGCTTTTCATACTTGTTCGGTTACCTTTTGTTTTTGTCTGTTGCTAACTTTTTGTGTCATCTCTTGTCAGAGTGACTACCGTACTCGGACATATGAACCTCCTCATACAGTTGGTGAACTGTTCCGCAAGGAGGTTCTTTGGTGTCGGGAAGAGTATGTGATATCTAGGCGATGCGGCTTTCAAGATTTATTCTCACTGACCAGTCATTTAAAAAAATATTTTCTTGTCCCAAGATCCTGGTGTTAGGCTTCGCTGGAGTGGTTTTGGGGTACCATTGAACACCTTTCCATTCCGTGGGGGGATTGGCTTTGACCGCTAACGACTGCGCTTGGTAATAGGGCTTGCTTTCACTGCAGCTTGTCCCTTTAGATAACGAGATAAAGCTTTCTGATCTCGTTGGATGAGTGTTCCGGGTCGATTGCTTATCGTTTGCAAGCCGAGAGGGTAGATAAGAGGTCGCAGAGCGTGCTCATAAGAGGGTTGGAGTTGGCAGGCACCATCGATGAGCATCGACGAGGATTTTCATCCCTGGTGAATGCTTTGACAACGTTGTGACCTGATAAGCGGCATGGGGAGACGAGTTCAGCTTCGCTTTCTCCATTTCGAGGAATCTTTTTCTACTTTTTCCTCTATGATGGGGCAGTTCGGCTATGCTAACCCTGGTGCATTTTAATGAGTCCGTGTTGTCCGCGGCTGGATGACACTGCAGTTCCTGTGTTTTTAGGTTGGCTGTTGGAGAGTGCTTGAGTATTCCCTTTGATTTTTATCCCTGTTTTGAACGAGACCTTCGTTTGGACTGGCGGGCTCAAAAACCGAGGGGATTCTTCGTCGTTTGAACGCAGGCTTATGTGAGCTTTGCTGCCTTTTACTTGGATGTTTTCTTTGAATGCTTGTGATTTTAAACCACATTTGCTGCAGGTGGTGTTGGCCCATGGAGCGAGTGGGGAACCAGGCCGAGGAAGTTTGCTGCAGCGGCCGAGGCTCACTAAAGAGGCGATGCCGTCTTGGGGCCTTTAAAAGCAACCTTAAGGCATAACTTTAAATTCCTCGTACGAGTGCTTGCATGCTTGTCTCACACATATAATATGCTTTAACAAAGACCTGCAAATTTCGTGTTTCACGCCTAATAAGATACCTATGGAAAACCGGCATTTGGATCCTCGAATACGGAATTAACAACACATGCCACAACAAACACTGGTAGAAAAAATCAACTTTGTTGCGGTTGTAAAATGCTTATTTGCTGCATTTTTGCAACTGCAGCAAACGCCAGAGCAGCAAATGTGAAAAATSACATTTGTTGCACTTTTTATTTTTTGCAGCAAATAAATAACAGCCTTATTTGTTGCGGTTGTATCAATAAAATGCAGCAAATAAGGTTGTCATTTGCTGCATTTTAGTGGTACAACCGCAGCAAATAACTACCTTATTTGATGCATTCTATAATTTAACAGCAGCAAATAACACAATATTTGCTGCGTTTTATACTATGAAACGTAGCAAATTGTAATTTTATTTTGAAAAAAAAATTAAAAGCTAAATTCCCCACAATCACATTCACATTGCTACAATAATGGTCATTATTATTTCATGGTAAATATTAATTAATCGAATATAGCAACAAAACTTGCATAAAGTCAACATCAAAATTCCAAATATACAAAATAGTTACATTTCCAATGACTGATCCATCATAATTATACTAAACACTAATACATCATCTACAATCAAAACTTATAATACATCAAAATTTACAATTTATTTACATGTCACAAATCTCTTCACTGATAAAGGACCCTCTCTTGGCGAGTTATAAACCTAAAAAAACAAAAAAGAAATTAAATAAGGAAGACACAAAATGAATAAAATCAAGACATGTTAGAATTAATAAAGTTATTATAAGGGAGTCTAAAGTCCTCTTTTTTTTAGGACAATACTTGTGTCAAAAAAGGCAAGAAAAATAGTAGCATCACATTAACTGTAATAGCAAAAGACCATCACCAAAACAGAAGCGTGAAAGCTTAGGCAACAACAATAGCCCAGTACAGAACAACTATAACTTAACAGCCTTGTTGAAAGTCCAGTTTCATATGACAAGTAGAAGCCCAATTTTAAAGGACATTCCATATTCATTTTGAYTTGAAAAGATTAAACCCCTACAATATTCAAAGCATAAATATGAAGATACGAGGGTAAAGAAAGCTTAGAATAATTGACTTGAAGTAGCCTTTCAAAAAATAATGAGTCGCCAACTAATTATGATCTAATAAGGTTCAAGGGTAGAWTTATTTTGTGCTTGTAGGTTAAAACATTTACCGTAAACTCAATCGACTTGAAGAGGAGGAAAAGAGTTGGTGTGAGAGTTGAATATCAGAAATATTTAACTACTTAACAAGGAGCCAGAAGAAAATTGAACAGCCTGTAAAAACATACAGGGTCATTGTAGGTTGGAATAATTACTAATACATTTTTTTTAAAAAAAAAAAAAAGAAAAGAAAAATAACCTAAAATGAGTCAAAATCATGGCCATTTTGATCAGTGATTGAGAGTAAGACAGATTGAAAGGGATAGGGAAGAAATTCAGAGTTTACCTTAACAAGATAAATAAACAAACTTTTGCACACAAAATTTTATAAAGAGGCTCAACTCTCAGTCTCACTAAAACGCAGTATTATCCTAAAGCACTAATTAATTATTATATTTCTCTCTCATAATATGTTTCTACTCTGAGTCTGTTTTCCCTTTCATGGAGTTTATGACAGCACTCTATTTAATTCCTTTCTTTTATATTGCATACCTTCTCTGCAAACAGGCTATTAACAAAAGGGATCAATTTTGTAACNCCCGACCCGAGCATCCATAAATTAACCTAACAATCTATTCGAAATTAATCTTTAATTTCAACGCAATAAACAACGAAAATAAAAGAAAAAAACAAAAATAGAACTACAGAGGAAAAAATKATACCTTAAATCTGTGTTTGGATCTCGATTGTACCAAATAAAAGATTTTTTMAGCATAGAGAATAGAAGTGAGGGGGATGGTAAGCTGGTTTCGTGGAAAAGGAGAGAGAGTGAGGTTGTTGTGATGGTTTTGTGGCAAAGGAGAGAGAAAGAGTGAGATTGCTAGGAGGTTTTCGTGGGAAAGGAGACATAAAGAATGAGGCTGATATGAGGAGAATGAGGGTTTCATGGGAAAGGAGAGAGTGAGGCTGAGTGGGTGATTTGAGAGGATAAGAAGTCCGAAGAACCTATTCAATAACGTATTTGTTGCGATTTAAAGTACAAATGCAGGAAATAAGTCCCTCAACTTGTATTTAGGCTTACAATGATATTATTTGCTGCATATCACTAAATCTACAGCAAATTTACAGCAACAAATTTGCTTTTTTCTACTAGTGAAACAAAACACTATTTGCATAGTATTCTGTTAAATAACCTGCCTAGTTATCTTGCATGCTTAGGGTTTAAAACGGAAAATTTTTTGTTGTTGTCTTTCAGACAATGAGCTCGCAATAACTAAGTAGAGGTCGCTAGATGCGGGGGGGTTTTGTGCACTACTTCACCCTTACCCTTGTCCCCTAATCCAGACCTTTGGTGTACTACCAGACATGGAGTCCTTCGCCTTGCTTTATGCAATTATAGGCAAGGCTTAAAACGGGTTCTGCACCTTCCCAAAAGAAGTGCGGTGGCGACTTCCTTTACTCATTTAGAGTATAAACACACAACTCCAAGCATACTCACAATATGCAAAAGAAAGAATTCAATTCCAGCAAACAAACCGAGCCGCCCTTAAATTGTACCCCCCAGAGCAGAGGGACCGGACCCAATCCTGCCCGGTGACGCCCCGACGCCCGTACACAATGGCATAACTCATTCAATTTGCACCAAAATTGATGAAACAAGTTGCAAAAGACTCACATAAGCATAAATAAGCCAAAGCATTCAACAATTTCAAGCATACACAAGCAAGGGAGAAATCCRGAGTTCAATTGCACAAATTGACAAGGCATATTCAAATGGCTTGATTTTGAATATTAAGATGCAACTTACAAGTGAATTTAAAGTTTGGAGTAGTAAACTTACTTGAATTTGGGGTTTGATAAGCAAACAAGGCCTTTCGAAACAATTCCTCTAAGCAACAATGGAGTTTAGGGAGTATTTGAGAAGAGCAAAGCAAAAGGCAAAGCATAAAATGAGGTAAAGTGGCTTTAAAAGCCACGAATTTCAGCCAAAATAGGCTAAAAGCTAGGCGTAATTGCGCCCAGCTTCTGCTTATTTTTGGCTCGCTTTTCGAGCCTTTTCTCGTGGGCCCACTTGAGTACTCGTGAAGCCCGTTGTATTCAAATGTCGTTGGTACTTCCCGGGAATTCCAACCAACTTTCAAAGTCATGCACAATGACCAAAATGCCCCTAAGCAAGCAAAATGGGCCCGAAAGTCATCAAATCGCTACAAAAATACACTTAGAGATACGACAAGCCGTAAGCGAATGCAAAGTCACAACAAAGCGATAGCCACGACTAAGCGAAGATCGAAATCAAATCAAAGTCAAAGCACACAGTCCCAGTCCAAGTTGCATCATCCTCGCAAAGGCTAAGCGTTAGCTCGATTGTGCATACACAATGCAAGCATTTACAAAAAGACATTGCTATACGCAATTGTGGCTATATGCGACGTTACCTCCGTATTGATATTCCCGAACGACTAGCCGAGATGGGATAAAGCAGTTCAGAGCATGCACCAGCAAAAAGTCATTGTTATACGCCATCATGGCTATACGCGATGTTACCTCCATTTTAGTTCTCCCAGACGACTAGCCGAGATGGGATACAGTAAATCAAGCATGCACTAGCAAAAAGACAATCGCTATACGCGATCGTGGCTATACGCTGCGTAATCATCATTTTAATCTTCCTAGACGACTAGCCGAGATGGGATGAAACAAATCAAGCACGCACCAAGTCCAAACGGAGGCWTCGATACGGACACAATTTTTATCTTCCCCAAAGGAGTCCAAACGAAAGCATCGATATAGACACCGCAACAATTACCCATGAAGTCCTAATGGAGGCATCAGAGTGAACATTGAGATAGAAGTCCCCCAGGAATTCATAACAGAAGTATCGAGGCGGACAACCTGTTAGCAAAATATCACAAGTAGAATCAAAACCATAGMTTAGGATACTATCATCTCTCACAAAAATCCCCAGTGCAATCAGAACCATTGGTGGAAATCCTCTCAAAAGATCGCTAGTGGAATCAGAACCATAGGCACAAGCACGGAACCCTCGGTGGAATCAGAACCATAGATGGAAACGTAAGCAAAAGCATCGACAAGCAAGCAAGTAACATACAACCGTAGGTGTAGGTAAAACTAATGCATTNGGCTATACGCTGCGTAATCATCATTTTAATCTTCCTAGACGACTAGCCGAGATGGGATGAAACAAATCAAGCACGCACCAAGTCCAAACGGAGGCWTCGATACGGACACAATTTTTATCTTCCCCAAAGGAGTCCAAACGAAAGCATCGATATAGACACCGCAACAATTACCCATGAAGTCCTAATGGAGGCATCAGAGTGAACATTGAGATAGAAGTCCCCCAGGAATTCATAACAGAAGTATCGAGGCGGACAACCTGTTAGCAAAATATCACAAGTAGAATCAAAACCATAGMTTAGGATACTATCATCTCTCACAAAAATCCCCAGTGCAATCAGAACCATTGGTGGAAATCCTCTCAAAAGATCGCTAGTGGAATCAGAACCATAGGCACAAGCACGGAACCCTCGGTGGAATCAGAACCATAGATGGAAACGTAAGCAAAAGCATCGACAAGCAAGCAAGTAACATACAACCGTAGGTGTAGGTAAAACTAATGCATTTGTTTTGCGGGTACGAGGTACTTTGGCTTTCATTTTACGAGATTTTACTCTATACAAACTCAGCCAAATTGGGGGCTTCTGTAGATACCTACATTTGTACCTAGCCAAAAACGACCAATGATTAGACACCCCTCCAAACTCACAAGTCAAATTGAGAGAGCTAGGACCCTGACAAGCCCTAAAAAATGCAAATTCCTTTACACCYAACACCTCTTTCAGGTATTTAGCACCTTAAAAAGTAAGTTTTAATTTTAAAATAATTTTAATTTTTTTAAAAACATTTTTCTAGGATTTTCGGATTTTTTTCTAAATTTCTCTAAGCATTTTTGGAAAAATTAAAATCTTRAACAATTTAATTGATTTTGCGATAATTAATTAAATTATGAAAACAATTCCAAAATTCATGAAATTTTAACACAACACACTATTTTTCACAAGGCATTTCTACATATGTTTTCCATAATTTTTCAATTTATGGTTTAATATTTATGAATTTCTTAAACAAAAACGCAAAACCATGCAAAGCGGGCCATCCCAGGATATTTTGCCTCAAGCTAAGCGTCCCGAGSAAGCAAAATATCCCGAGAATTCCAATAAAATCAGCTGCAATTGTTTAAAATCACGCATATATTTTATAGGATTTTATCTGGATTTTATTTCATTACGATCTCACTATTTGAGGCAAGGCGGATCATCCAAATATCCC
>SNQN01001560.1:23126-65110 GCA_008642245.1 Bassia scoparia | reverse complement strand
GTTTTTTTTTTTTGAATGGCTATTTTTACATGGGACGAGGGTGCATATCGTCGTAATTCATCGAATACCGGACCGAGATTTCGGTCACAAGTCTTCATTCACTGTCAAGTTTTAATGGATATCTCTTTTTAACTAACGCGAGTGATCCGGCTTGGAAGGCTATTGGTGCCGACAAGGATTCGAGAGTGCGTAAAGTAGGAGAGTTCCCTATATGGTAGAATTTTCTCGTTTTTTGTGGGAGGGATAGTAGTCTTTCCAGGGATGACAGAGAATTGGGTAGAGTGGCCAAAAAGCAGGGTCGGATGTATGGTCGTCGAATACAGTCTCTGTCCGTGGTACCGATTTTCGTCGGTGATTATTTTTTGTAGGTCGCGCGGACGATCGAATGCCGGCCGATGTTAGTCACCGCCGAGAATCGGTCGGTCAACAGGGTATGTTACCTGGTGTGACGATATTGCGGTCAGGTGGACTGACTGGTTGGTAGGGTTTCGAGTGAATGATTTGTCTTGTTGTGCACATAAACGTGCCTCGGACGCTCGATATAAGTTATAAGTGTGGGGGGCTAAGGTTAATTCCTAACGACCGTACCTATCAGCAAGATGGCTCAGTGTGTGATTAAGTTCAGTGGGCCCACTTTACAAGCAGTGTGGTCCCACTAGCACTGGTAGTGCTGTACGACGAAGAAGGGTAGGTTCGTTAAAGTAGGATATGTATGGAAAGAGGTACGTATAAGGACAATGTGAGAATTAGACAATTAGTGTACGTTTTATCCACATGGAGGAAGAATAAACTTCCGAGCGAATACCCATATGAAGGAATAAAGTAAGTACAATCAGTGCTGAAACGCGCTATATAAGTGGGAGTTAGTAGATGAACCTATCAGATCTATTCTCAAGCTTCCGAAGTACTTGTCTAACTTTGACTTACTTGACCCTGTGATGGTTTTGGAGAGTCTCTTTACTGTGTAGATTGTGCATCGGAGGGTTTCTGGGTCGAAGCGCGTCCGATGCTCAGTCAGCGCTTTTGGAGTTTGTTTATGTAGTGTCCAGCAAGACGAATATGTGTCTCGATTTTGAGGGTTGACGCAGCCACGTCACGTGTCAGGGTGTGTTCAATGCTGTCATCCGTAGTCACGAACGCTATCACACATTTTTTGCTACTTTTGAAAAAAATAACCAGAGTGTGTGATTGTTTAGTTTGAACAACTACCTTTTTTCAAGTTTTTTTGCAAATTGCACTACCTACTGGGTCAGATTTTTGGGTACTAGATGTGTGGCGGATGTGTTGGTCAGCACCACCATAACAACACCAACTGCGGTATCCGAATTGCAAAATCACGCAAACCACCTCTTTTGTTGTTACCTGTGTGGATGTATTAGGCCACCTCGTTGGTAGCCTGACGAGTTGAATCAGCGGCGAGCGCAGGCTGAACCAGTGTGGACACAATCGACCAACCTGGCTTAATTTAAGCCGTTTTTCATTGATCGTCAACGTATGTCATATGGTTTGGGTTGCATTATTTTTTTGGAGTGGTTCTTTCATAAAACATTGTATGATCTCGAAAAAGTACATGAAATATGCGTTCAAATCTGCGGCAATCGTTTAGTAAGTGTAGTGTGACTATTAGTCATGCGTCCTCTACAGTTTGAATATTCGAGAAGGATGGGTGCAGTGGGTTTCGCGAAAAAAACTAAGATAAAAAGCGGATAGTTTTTTGAAAAAAAAACAAATTGGGGTAATTGTTAGCTACAAGTGGCAAAATAAGGTGGGGTAGTTTTGGCCATTTTTTGTCTAGTAAAGTGTAAGATTTGGTGATTTCTAGTGTTATGGGCAATAATATTGTGTGGCTTAAAAAGTCCATATTTCTTTTACTGTCACGACTCTTGTTTGTTAGAAAAGTCCTTAATGGTATATTAGATTTTTCATTCGCGGTAGATGGAAACAGTGATGTACATGTGTCAAGTCGGGGATCCGACCCTAATTCGCGTCGGCGATTCGGATGGGAAAAAGTATGTCAGCTCCGAAGTTCGAAGTATATAAGTAAAGTCGACTTCCGATTTCGTTAAAAAATCGCGACTCCGGAGTTGGAGGAGGTCAGAGTCGGATCTCACAAAAATCGACTATATACATCCGACTCCGACAGGTTGATACAATTAATGTCATGGTTGTATTTTGTTATATTATGTAGGCCTACTTCAGTGTATAATTGTATTAAGTCTAAGAAGACTTTATTTCATATAAAGAAATGGAGTAAATTAAGAAAAATTAATAGGGAAAAAAGCAAAAATAACTTAAAAGTACGAGAATTTTTAAATTAGTAGTATATATTATACGTATAATATTTATATATAGTATTAGTTATTATGGAGAAAAGACTCGAATTCACGGTCGGGATGAGAGTCGGGAGTCAGGATCTCGGGATTGATAAAAATTGGGAGTCGAGAGTCGGTTTCGATTCGGGATTCGGAGTCGGGATCGCGTGATTTATAATCTGATGACTTCGCCTGTAAGGGTCGAGGTCAAGATTATGGCATATATTCTGCGTCCGATGCTGTCCGTGCATCACTAGAGTAATAACTGGCTAGAAAGTAGAAAAGCGACTATAACCGAAAGACGACGTGATCGAACATTCGGTGCGCCGGTGTTTATGCAACCAACACTCGAGTAAGAGCGAATTGAGTGCTTTCGATGTACAATGTATCGATTTGACTTAGATGAGTCGGGGTATGGGAGGTTGGAGTAAGTAGCACAAAAGCGGGGAGTATGACTCAAGTAAGGTATGGTAGTTGGGTTAGTATGCATACTGGTGGCTCTCTGAATTATGCCTCAGCAGTTCGGGCTGGAACCAGTCAAATCCGCTTTTTGGTGCTTCTTTGCGATCCGCCTGGCCTATGCTTGAGCATAAAGGAGTCAGTCGTGTGCGCAGTAAGTTCCTATAAAGTGAGAGTTGGTTCGTGTATCAGGACACATTTTGCTTGAGAGAAGATAGTACATGTGGTATTCGAAAAGGTCAACAAGAGGGAGAGGATGAGAAGGAGTCTCGTGTCTGGTTGCTTGATAAAAAGTCCGAAGATGAACGCGGCATAGTTATCTAGGTTACCAATATAGAGCTCACCAAGTAGTGAGGATAGATCCATGCAAATAAAGAAAGTGCGCAGAGTAAGTACTAGATGTGTTGAAAGGTCGTTGTCATAATCACCGTAAAAATTATTATATTGATTAGCTAGCCTGGTAGACGTGGGGCGCATGGCCGCGCTCGATTCGAGCGTATAGCGGGCCATGCGGGCTATGTAAGTGTGACAGGTTCGGGGTGCTCGTTGCGCTGGGCTGTGAGGCACGGAACGCGCACGTGGGAGGTGCGTTGGGTAAGTGTTGTAGAGCTAAGGGGAGTCGCCACGTGTGGCTATAAGGTTATTTCACAGAGCGCCTCGAAATTGGTTTGCCGTAAGATTAATGCCCCAGTTTGATCAGTAACCAGGTTCTTGGGTTCGTGGGGACAGGTCGAATCAGATCTGTACACCAAGTTCGCCTCGCATGTAGCGGCTCATACTCGGTCTCATTGACAATTCCAGTGTCATCACGGTTGAGATTGAATGAACCATAACTTCAGGTTTTCTAGCGGATCTCGCGCGTGGTGTGGAGTATGGAAGATTGGTCGGTACGTGAGACTTAAAAGGTGGTGTACGATCTAGTAGTGGTGTGTGTGCGTATGGATATACAGCAGTGAGGAGGTGACGCTGGAATTGTGGTGTAGCGAGAGCTAGGACTATTGGGTGACCGAGGAGTTGTGTGTAATGGGCGGTAGAAAGATGCGGGTGGCCAATAATAAGCCTCGTGGTTAGGTTGAGCATGAGATTAATCTGTGTGAGTGATTTACATATTCCGGGTCTTTATTAGCAAAAAAGTATAGCAAATGTGTAAACCATTGAAATGCGATTATAGCAGATGTGTTAGAAACACGATTGTATCATAAACTAATCATTACTGATAGATTCTGTGCGAAAGAACAAATGGTGGTGGTTGTCGTAATCAAAAACAAGCGAAAATAATGTTTTCCCTGGATCGCTATACAGGACAAACAAGAGACAGAATGTAGTTCGTGGAATAAAAAAACCCCCCCAGAGCGACTAATGAACCTTCCGCCTTAATCGCTAAAGCAAGATAAATCTTAGTATTGACAAGTGGATAATATAATGAAAATGAAATAAGAACGAAAAAAAGAACGTGCTCCTCCTACATATTTAATAGAATATTAAATAGTGAAGTTCTACATTTTGTTTATAGACTTGAAATCGCAGTAGTTTTAATTGATTGAGGAATGATGACACGAATGTGATTAGTGCGAGTAAGTCTCAGAAATACAAAATGTCTGGTGATCGGTGTTTATGAATATCGAAATCTAGATCGGAGTTGCTATAGAAGGCTCAGAGGAGCGTAGTGTATTTTGAGTTGAGTGTGTGAGGATGTAGTGAGAAGCGTGAGAAAGAATACGCAAGTAGAGACAGAGAGAATTGAATAGACGTGTGTTGAAAAACGTGTCAGTTGAAAAATCTGGTGTGTCGGAATGAGCAAGGCAGGCAGGTATTTATAGGCACGAGGGAAAAACGAGGGAAAAAATTCTGCTGCGTGTATCGCAGGTGGCCTGCGTAATACGCAGAGGGGCGTTGCTGTATAATTAGCGCAGGGCCTCTGCGTATATATTTTTGTCCAAAGAACTTGTAAATATTTTGATTTCCTCGATTTTGAATTTCGGTGATTTTCCTTGATTCGACGCCCACCTGACCCTTGCTCCCCAGCAAGGAGTTCTAGAGTGTTCTAGAAGGTTCAGTATTTCCGGAGTATTTCTTTGTGTATTTGTATTTTGCGTATTTTCTCGGCGTATAAAAACTTATAAAAATCATAGAAAATGTAGAAAAATCAAGAAACAATACTAAAATACTGGTGAGGGCTCAGAAAAATGTGAGAGTGGAGAAAAGTGGAGAATTAGGCAGATCACCAATAATAATTATTTTAATAAATCCTAAACAAATAGAAAGAAACCTAAAAATAGAAATAATTAAAGATAAATAACGAAATTTTTTTTTTCCCCTTTTATTGGTCTTTGCTCAATAGTTCCGAGTATGACCACGTATTTTCAACTTTTGTGATTCAAAGCCTCTTTTTGAGTCCGAACAATCGCGAGACGCGGTATTGTTTCATCAGTGAATTACTCTTTTGGGGAGAATTTTTAGGTGTCTCAGAAGCCCCCAATTTTGACTGAGTCTGGAGAGACGATGTCTCGTAAGGAACGAAGTCAAAGCTATTCGATTCGGACGGAAGGCGAAACTCAAGACGGTTGCTGAACTCTGAGTTCACCCTTTTACGCCGGTACTCATGCAAAACTAAGGTTGTTTATCCTGTAGCGTGTTCCCGTTCGTCTGATTCGCTTGCCTTGAATTTTTGTGGCGGGAGCAAACTTCCAAAACGGAGAGTGCGCGGATTTTCTTGAGCGCGAGAGAAGAGTTCCAAAAACGGGCCGGAAGAAGTGTGCTGTGTCGGAACTTTCTGTAGCGGGAGAAGAATTCCAACGAACCGAAGATGTCTCGACGGCAACTTCTGTAGCGGGAGAAATTCCAAGACCCGAAGACTGTGCTGGACAAGAACTTCTGTAGGGAGAAGATTCCAAGACCCGAAAGATGGTAATTGCTCGAGATTTCTGTAGCGGGAGAAATACGTAGACCAGAAAACGTATTTGCTTGAGATTTCTGTAGCGGGGAAACTTATAGACTCGAAAGACGTTGGTCTGGGGTTTCGTAGCGGGAGAATCATAGGGGACCTGAAGTATGGCTTGTGCGTGGATTTTTCTGTAAGGCGGGAGAAATCGTAAGACCCGAAAGAGCTTGGCTGGATTTCTGTGAGCGGGAGAATCGTAGACCGCGAAATAGTTGTTGCTGGAGGACTTTCTGTGCAGGGAGAAATCCGTAGACCCGAAGTGTGCATATGATTGGAAATTTCTGGTGGCGGGAGAAGATTCACAAAACCGAAGTGTGTAAGGGGACTGTTGTCTTGAAGAGACGAAGGAGTCAAAGTTAAGGTTTGATTCGGGACGGAGAGCAAGCTAGAGTTCTGCGACCGCTTGATCACCGCTTTTCGCTGGTACCGCTGTGTAGTTTCAAAACAAGGTTAGTTTTACCTGTTACGTCCCTTGCACGTCAGTGGTGCGCCATGCCGGTTCCTTATGCCCTTGGAACGCCTGGATCCTCGGGGCTGCTTCTCCCTACGGCTGAACGCTTGATTTTTAGGAGAAAATGAGGTGATGTAACCTTCCGGTAAGCGCGCTCTTCCTGCGAGTAGCTTTTCCCTACGGCTCGACCTTGGCTTTCGGGAAAAGATGATGTAGATGCCTTCCCTACGGCTGCACTTGGTTTTTCGGGAAGACCAATGTAATTCCGTCGGAACGCCTCGTTCCTTCGGAAAGTTCCCCTACGCTGACCTTGGCTTTTCGGGAGAATTGTGACGTACATGCCTTCCCTACGGCTGACCTTTTTGGCTTTTCGGGAAGACGTAATGTAAGTTCTGTGTGGAAAGCGCGCGTCGTTCCTTCGGAAATTTCCCCTATCCTACGCTGGACCTGGGCCCCTTTTTTCAGGGAAAAAGTGCGTGTAGCAACAATCGCGTATAGCTGATGAATGCAATAGGCTTAGTGAGTGATGAATAGATTTCCTTCGGAAACTGCCTGTTCCTCAAGAAACCTTCCTACGGCCTGACTTCGGCTTTTCGGGAAGCAGTGTTGCGTGGTAGCAAGCAGATCGCTCGGTATAGCGATGAAACCAGTATAGCGTGTGAAGGCAACTGCATGTAAGATGTGGCCCTAAGACCTTGTGTGGAGGGTGGTGCAATGTGCAATGTCAATGTAAAGGTTTTGTGCAAGATGCGTATGCATGATGATGTATGTAAACTCAATGCGCAATGATGTTGCTTATCGACGTGTTTGCAATGGCATATGTGTATGCAAGTCTATTCTTTGATCTAATGCATGAAAATGACCAAGGAAATGGACTAATGTAGATGCTTTTGGCATGTGGGATGGAGCCGTTCAAGCCACCCATTCCGAGCAGAAGGCCGATGCCTTGTGATGCAATCGAGCCCACAATCCATGGGGTTTGGGTGTTTGCGAATGGCTTAATTTGTGGTGTTGAATGGTTTTTTAGTGGATGAGCCCAGCTTGAATGAACTTGCTTGGTGATATGAGGTTGGGGCAATGGTTGATGGAGTAGGTAAGCTGTGAATTTTGTGAGTTCCATGGTTACTTTTGTGGCATAATTGGGTAAGGGATGGAGGTCTGGAATGTGATTTTGGAGATTTGCTCTCAAAGTCGGTATACTTGAGCTGAATTCTGCATGAGGAGAGAACATGGAGGAAATGCTGCATGCGATGCTTTGAGGAGGATGGTGCCTGATGAATGCTATCAGATGGAGTGGTAGGCATAGGAAGAGTTGGAGAGAGATGGCCCTTATGGGCTGATGAAAGAATAGGCGCTAAGGTTCAAGAAAAGTAGGCTGTGGATTTGTGTGGTGGTGACTAAGGTGTGATGTGTAAATGGGAGATGAATGTGGTTGGGTCGTGAGATAGATATTGATGTTCAAGCTTGAGGTCTATGTCGGGCGTGCGACACTAGGAATTTGTGCGTTCTAGCTTTTAGAGAGAATTTCAAACCCGAACTTGGAGGGTGAAAGCTGCTGAACGTATTGGTGAATTATTGAGTGACGGGACCTAGAGAAAGAGGCATTCCTATGTGATCTTTTGGAATCAGACCTGTCGTAGTTCTTGTTGATCGATTGTGGACCTGGGCCGTCGTGTGAGAGGCTTTTTAGTGTGTTGTAATGTGAGCTGTGTTTTAGGGTTAATGAAAGGGCTCGATCGAGTCGAACGTGTGAAGTGACCCGGTCGCGAGTGTGCTTTTTAGACTTTTGCTGTTTGTCGTTTGAATGTGGGCCTTTGGAACTTGGATTTGCTATTTGGAGTTTTGACATTGATTCTGCATTTGTGATGACTGCTTGAACTTTGATTTTTTTTTGCTGTTTCCCATGTTTTTTCGTTCTCTTTTTTTGCTTTTGCCTATGTAGGGACGAGTTCTGAAATGGTGACCCCGCTCTCCCGCAATGATAATTCGTTGATGAAACATAGCCTGTGTGCGTCTCGGTGTTTGTTTTCCGAATCAGAAAATGATGCTTTGATTCACAAAAGTTGGAAATACGCATGGGTCGTGACGAAATATTGATGGCAAAGGTCAGAGAGGCAGGGCAAAAATATTTCTCTTTCTGTTTTCTCAAGGTTTTCAAGGTTTTCAAACAGTTACACTGGCGGATTGCTCTGGCTTTTTGATTCTCAACCTGCATGGTCCGGTCCATTTTTCGTGAATTTCCGCCAATGAGTTTTTAAATTATGTTTTTCTGATTTTTCTATGATTTTCTATGATTTTGGCATGTTTAATACGCAGATAATACGCAGAAAAGTCGGTGAATAAGTTAGTAAGGAAGATACGTCGGAAATTCGGTGGATCCTTCTAGAACTGTCCTAGAAATCTTGCTTGATGAAGGAGCAGGGTTGTTTAAGGTGCGTGCGAATGTAAGGGAATCGACGAAGGATAAGAAATCGGTAGGAGAATTCAAAATATTATTCGAGGGTTGTTTTGAAAAGTAGTATTGTACTTAAGGGCCTTGAAGCGTGTGATAGTTAACGTGCTGAGATGTATGGAGCGGATATAGCCGCTGTGGCAGGTAGCGTGGAGGTTCGCTCCATGTTATGCAGCGTAGTATACGCGCTGGATCAGACAAGGCGCTTACTGAACTTGCCGAAATCTCTTGTGGACTGAGTAGCAGCGTAGTATAGCTTGCATGATAGCGTATATACTCAGGAGCAGCGTATATAGCGCTTCATTCTTGCAGGCGTAGTATGACGCGGGTTTTGGCGTGCCTGTCGTTTGTGCCTCGTCCATAAAGATATCACCTTTGCCTTGGCTCAGTTCCGGGGAACCACTTGTGAGCGCGCGCTACGAATTCGGAGCACTTTTCATGAGACTTCATTACGCAAATTCTGCTCTCTGTCTCTAATACACTCTAGAGCAATTAGCATGGCTATCGTTTTAGTTCAAAGATCCGATGTCTCTTCGAATCACAAGCGATATAAAAAGGTTGAATTCTGAGATTACTACACCATAAATTGCTTCGTCTGACTTTTCTTTCGTTAATGTTTGACTACTCATTGTTATGAGTTTTGAGGTAATTAGAAAATGTTAGAAACTACTTGTTTAATTGTTTATGGTAATATGTAGGGTCTTCGTCACGTGTTTCAAGGTCCATGGTTTTTGTTGTCCCTTTCATGTAGTTAGTTGTGATCCATTGGTCAATCTAACATTCCTTTTATGTTTTGTAAGCAATGTCAAGGTGCGAAGAGATCCATATGGGCTTGGGCGTGTGGTATCGATGGGACTAGACAATTGTTTTCTTTTGTGTTGCATGTAGCGATTGCAAGGCAAAGGATTTCGCGTTGTTTCGCGAATTTTTGTTTGTTTTTTTAAAGCTCAAACTAACTTGTGTTGTTTTCGTTGCAGATTTAGGGTAGATAGTTTGTCATAGTGACTTTGAAGTTGTATGTGCATACGTTGCAAGTATTATTGCATATTGGTCATGTTGTGATAGAGCGTTGTATAGTATTGTTTTGCTAAACATAAGACCAGTGAAGTGATGGGAATGCACTTTTAAAGGGCCAGATTACTATGGAGGCAACCTATTCTTAGGTTCAGCGTTGTTAATCATTGATTATACAAAGTGGTCACAATTTCTAGGTTAGGTGGTATATGCTCGATTGTGCATAAGTGAAACATACATACTTCATTAGTAATCTTTAGGGTTAGGACGCTTCCTGGGTGCTAAAAACGTAAGTTGTGTGGTCATCTAATAAATGTGTTTTAATGGGAGATTGACAATGACTCGAGTGATTGGCTGGCTTAATGCTGGGGCGAATGGGTGAACAGATACTGATCGTACCATGTCCGCCGAACCCAGATCGTGGTTACTTGATGGACGTGGGGCATTGTTTTTGGACCGAAGTTTCAAGGCGTCCTGATAACCTTTCAGGACCACGGTGGCGACTCCCGCTCACGTCGACAACACTACACAACTGCCCTCACGTGCCGGGATCCGTCGGTTCAAGCCCCACGCAAAAGGCGACTCTTCGATGTAGCACCAAGCCGCGTGCCTGTGCCCTTACGCGAGGGCGCGGCCACTCCTACAATTTTGGCGACTCACTGGGGAAATCACCGTTAGGTGAAGTGGACAGACTTGAAAAGTCTCGTAATTCCATCAACACGTTTATTGGATTTGCATTTTGCATGTGACCTTTCGGAAGTAAGGTGCGCCTGTAGGCTCCTTGTCTCACTACTGGGCAGTTCTTATTGCTCGCGAGCTAGCCATATAGGGGATACTACTTGGTTTGCATCGCTGTTAATTGATCGCATGGCTTAAGGTCAAGTCCTATCGCGCCCAGCCGTGTGTGCACGTGTTTACTGATGCGTGTGCATAGGGGTATCTTGGCATACATCGCTATTGCACGTGGTGAAAACTGGTTCAAGCTTACCTTACGTGGTACACCTCTCTGCGCTTAACCTAGACCGACCAAGTTGACTGTCATCAAACGTGTCTTGTATATATGTGCATGTATGGGTCCAGCCATTGTATGCAGTTCTAGACTTAGAACACACATTTCATTAGTCATGGTCCATCTTAGTTCCGATTATGCAGTTATAGCCCATAGTGACTTTAGTTACTTCTGCTTAGTCTGGTTGACCGATAGTATTCACAGATTTGTCCTTCAAGGCTTTCGACTTATCCCCACAGACTGGACCCTTAGGTCTTGACCCTTTGTCATTGAGTGCAGGCGAATAGACTCTGATCTGTAGGTCTTGCCCTGATGCTAGGGAATGGGCACAGACTTTGACCTTGAGACGTTGACGTTATGACTCACATAGGTTTTGACCTTACATGAGCCAACATAGTGCTCGACCTCTATGGCGGGACTCTAACCGCCTAAGACAGTGCATGTCATACATTCTCACGTCATTTGGTGCCCTTTTCAAACAAAAAAAAAAAGATAAAGAACAAAAGATTCAAAAAAGTATTCTAAAAGAAAATCAAGAAAAGAAAAAAAAATTCGGAAAAAGAAAGGGACGTTGTGCATTCATACATTCATTGTCAGAAAGATGACCATGGATAAGACATCGCATTCGCATTGCATTCATGCATTTCAATAAGACTCAAGGAAGTTCACTAGGTGTTTTAGTTTCTTTTGAAACAGGGGTGAAGTCGTCTCAATGCTGCGAGTTCCAGAATTTGTCCTTCAGCCCAGCAAACCTAGCCCTTCCTCCAGTTTCATCATTTTATCAAGGTCCTTATGAGACCACTATTCCGCTTCTCAGGGCCAATGCAAAACCTAATCCTTCCTCCACACTCGTCACATCCATGCAGCCCTAACACGAAAAATGGCCTGAAGCAGCATATGTGATTGGGCAATTCGATTAGCTGGTAGAGTTAGCATACCGAAACAGCTCTATTGGCCTGGCATGTGTTGTCAACGATGGCATGGGCGTGAGTGAGAGCGTCATGAATAGTTGGCAGGAGGTTAGGTTTAGCTGGGTGTGCAGGGATGTTCGCGCTAGAGGTGTGGTGGTAGTACGGAAGGGTCTGATGAGTTTGAGATGAGTGGCAGTATGCAGGAGGGTAAGGCATAAGCGGCAACGTCGTCGCCGACGCTTGGCTAGAGCGCGAATAGCTCCAACGGCATAAAGATTTTACTTCTTTCGTCTGGCTGTCAGAGCCTTAGGTCGATTCTGAAGAGCGTACTGTGGCAGCGCACCGCAATATTGGCGATCTATCTTTAAAAAGGATTTTACAGCCGGACATAAATCCCATGGTTTGGTCAAGGACCGACTGATTGGACCCTTCGATTCCCATATAGAGAGGGACTTATAAGACAGCCTTGATGGCGCTTGTAATTTGAGGAATGTTACTCCGGGTGTTGTGTATTCAGATGGTTCGCTGTCTTGCCTCGAACTAGTTCTTTGGAGAGCGACTATGCCTCAGAAGTTGGTTTCTTTTTCACTTTGAGAGAGATTTAATAGCTACTTGGGACGTAGACCATCGGTCCATGCGATTTCATTGGCAGATACAAGGGGTAATTTAAGAGCCAACTATCCTTCGGAGCTTGATATGTCTATGCTAAGGAGAAGAGTGTGGGGTTTGTGACTTACTTTTTTCAGTCCAAGTTTTTGGTGTGATTCTAGGCAGCTTGGAGTGTAGGGATTTGTTCGCTTTTGCCTTACCTGGTGGTTGTCTATGTGTTCCGTCTTCGGGGTCTAGAATATGATATTAAGGAGATGGTCAACGACTATCATTTTCTAATCTTCCAGCTTATGAATGTTAGAGATGGCTCTCAAGTACCGAGGCCGTCGCCACGTTGGCAGAATGGATCTTACGAATGTGGATGAGTAACGAATACAGAGAATATGGATCTTTGGCTAGAGTCTTAAGCTTTAGGATGAGCGGAGGTTATGATCCACTTTGCGTAGGTGATCTACGGGTTTAAGCAGGTGTTCTTGTGTCCCGACGCCTCTCTGTAGTGCGTATGTTTATGGACTGAAGTAATATGGCCAAAAGCCTCCATGTAAATTAAATCTTTTTATTGATAAAAGTTTTCTTTTTCATTTTACTTTCAGCGCTCCTGATATGTCTGTATGCTATGGAACTTTAATGGAATCAATGATTAAGATTGATTGACCTCATACATTTCAATGGACATTTGCAAGGAGAGGCCGATTCATATAGAGCACAGATAAGCGAGATAGCGAACGTCTTCCCCCTTCCCATTCACGCTACTCATCGTACAGAGATCAATAAATGGCCTTGGTAGCCCCTTGCAAACCCTAAAATCAGAGAGGAGGCATAACAAACTATCATTCAGGGCTGATCATTTCTTTGCATCACCAGACATCGACTTCGTGTAGGACTTTTGGAGCGAAACGGTTGGGCGGATGGAAAAAGAAGCTGTGCATAGAAGCTCAAATAGAAAGAAGAGCAGAATACAATGGAGCAAACTAGCAAAAATCAACAAAGGTCAAAGTTTCAATGCCGTCATCACAAATGTCAAAAGTCGTACTTTGCAACATTAAAAGGTTCCAAGGAACCAGATCTTCAAACCACAAAAAAGTTAGCATAAAGGTCGTCGAATAAGTCAACAATGAAAGTATGACGTTGCACATCGAGAAGGATCAGTGATTCATAGATCGATCGAGGCTTTCTCAAGCTCTGTGCGAACGACTAAACGAAGCTCACATATGACAACTCACAGAAGCCTCTCACGCGTGAGTCATATGTGCCAATATCATTCAGTCAAACGAATAACGACGATGTTGTCTGATTCCGTAGGATACGAGGAAGTCTTCCTCGGGAGAGTCGACCATAATACATTCTGAGGTCCATCATATATGCTTTAGAATTCTCTATTAAAGATCAGGGCAAAATTTCACCTAGGATATACGCACCGATAAGACTCGGGTTTTTGACATCCCTAAGATACCTGACATCATGTAGCTCACCACATAATTGTCCCCTTCACCTACCTAAGTCACAAATTTTAGCCTAGGTCTTTGCTGAACCTCTATTTGCCTAAAGTCTTTTCATGGCACCGAAAAGGGGCTCTTCGCCTAACTCATCTTGTTAAGGCTATCACTCTGACAGCATTCCAGTCAGCCGCATATCTACCTCAAGAGCATCGCATTGCAGCATTTCCTCATGTTTCTTCTCATGCTAGCATTTGGCTAGACGCCTCAGTAGCTTGATTTGGGTTCAATCAAATCACCCTCCCTCATAAGCAGCATTCAGCTGAACCTTAACTGATTGCGGCAGATCAAAATCATCGAGTCTACATTGCCTACTCATTACACCTACATAAAAGCGACGCAAGCGCATGATACTCAGCACATAATTTAACAACTAACCTGGTAGCCTTCTACCCATCACACAAGCTGCCGGCACTTAAGCCGTCGAAAGCTTCAAGGGTAGGGGGGGTCTCTGCCCACTTAAACAACATCAACACTACTAATTAGCGATTCCACATCACCCAAACCCATTGGTATTGGGGGCTCACTTGCAATCACTGCATCATCCTTATGGGCTCGAATGCGGGCTTGAGCACGGTGCTCATCCCAACTCTAAGAGCTATATGATCCAATTAGTCAATTCCTTGGTCCATCTTCATGCTAATAGAGTACGTAAGAATAGGACTGTTTTACGCATCTTGCCATTGCAAAGCACTTCATACACGATCAGCTGCGCATTGAGCATACAAAGATCAGACGGAGCATAGCAGCACATTACATTTCCACTTAGGCATCTTACGATCATTCGCATCGACTCAACACGAGAGCGGGTAACCCAGTACTAATGCGCATTGCGATACCGATTGCCTATAGCGAGGCATCCATCGCTATACGCGTTTGTTTTGCTACTATCGCAACTCGCCCCGAAAAGCCAAGGTCAGCGCGTAGGGAAGTTTTCTCACCCGCAAAAAGGAAAAGTATAGAAGCAATAGGCCGCTTCAGGAACGAACATTGTCGAGTTACTCCGTCCAAGACTCAAATATTTGACTGTGCGTCTTACGAGAATTTTGCGTCGTCATTCTGAACTCGAGTCAAGTGAGTTAGGCTGTGCTTCACAGCTTCCTTTGCAACACTTGCACGTTTGTGAACTTTCCCCGGCACACGAGTTCATGTATATGTGCACACTTCCCTCTCACACAACAAAGCTCCGTCTTATGCACATTCTCGGGTCCTTTAGCAGATTCTTTCATCGCCGCGCCGAGAGGAGTTCCAGCATGCTAATCAGCGTGACGTGGTAGATGTTTGTTGCTTCGGGTATCGATTTCTCCCCGCTTACGGAATCCATGGCCACATACATCTTTCGGGTCCGAGATCGAGTTCTTCCGGGCTTAGAAAGTCCAGCACAAGCTCATCTTCGCGGTTCTAGCGATTTTCTCGCCGCCTACAGAAGGATCCGCACGCAACCATGGCTTTCGGGTTCTTTATGGTTTGCGTCCGCTCATGGAAATCTCAAGCAAACACATCTCGGTCATTGGGAATCGTTCTCCCGCATCAGAAGTTTCCGTCACACTCTCGGGTCTTGGATCCTTCTCCCGCTACAGAAGTTCGTCAGCAATCTTCGGGTCTTGGAATCTTCTCCCGCTAAGTTAAAGTTCCGTCAGACAGTCTTTCCGGGATCCTTGTGAGCTTCTCGCACTAACACGGAAGTTCGTCAGGCGTATTCTCTAAACGGTTTTTGGAAATCTTCTCAACGCGCAGATAATTCCGCCTACATCGCAACTCTCCCGAAAAGGCGAAGGTCAGGCCGTAGGGAGAAACACGCCAAGGATCCAGGACGCTTCCAAGGCGACAAGACCGGATCGGGGCCGGTAACAGGTAATGACTGAATATTGTCGTTTGTGCAGGTACAAGAGCGTACAGGCATACTCAGGGTCGCAAGAACGTCTTGAGTTGCTTCTTCACGTGCGATCGAATACTTGAGTTCGGCTTCACGAGACTATGCGGCTCTTAGACTCGCAATGGTGGGGGTTGCTCGTAGTGGCAGCTGAAAAGTGTGTCGTGCCCTCAAGATGAACATACCCCGCCGCTGCGTCGGGCTGTCGGACGTTGACCGTCGGTTG
The DNA here is from genome assembly GCA_008642245.1 of Bassia scoparia. Taxonomy (NCBI): domain Eukaryota; kingdom Viridiplantae; phylum Streptophyta; class Magnoliopsida; order Caryophyllales; family Amaranthaceae; genus Bassia; species Bassia scoparia. Next base: position 49,357 of record SNQN01001560.1, on the reverse strand, counting down.
TCGGTACTTCAGGGGGCAAAGCCGTGGCCATTGCTGTTTTGGATATTCCAAATAGGTATGGGGAAATACTGTCAACGAGTCGGTATACTCGGGGGAATAATGAGGAGGTGCGAGCACACACGATGAGGTCAGGCAAGGCAAAATTATGTTTGGTCGTTCGGTTTTCCCTGCAAAGGCGGTTTGTCTAGAGGTGTTGTCGCTCAAACAAATAGAATGTGTTTGATTACTCAGCTGTGCCGCTGGATCGTTGGATGTCTTCATCGCCAATGCTTTTTTTTTGATTCTCACTGATTGTCCGTCACATTTTTGTGAAGTGCGGATTGTCCTCGCGCAATGATTGTTTAAATAATTTTTTCTGATTTTCTATGCGTTTTCTAATGAATTTGTGCAATTTTAATGAAGTACGCCGCACATTATCGGCGCGTTAACCAAGTACTCTGGAACGGAGTCATAGGTAAGCCGATCGTTGGGTTTGGGGAATGTGTAAATAGCTCCGGAAATCTCTGATAGTAACGTCGGAGTGTCGCACCCCGCGTTCTATGAAGTTCATCCTGGAGCGAATCTAGCTCGGCCTCCTTATTTGCGGTTATCGCATTGTAAAGAACGATTTAATGAAATGCAGTCACAAAATTGACGTTGTTAAGGCGAGGTCTAGGTGCGGTCGGGAAATTCATGGGAACGTCACCGAATGAAAAGTTTCGAGAAGATCAAAGAAAATCGAGGTTTTGGTTGGAAATGTTAACTACGGTCGCGGTGTACGTTTGCGTAGCCATTTTGGAAGCGGGTTATGAGTATGCTGAATGTGAGCGTGGATCTTTTAGTATCGCTGAGGTCTCGAGGCGGTGATGTTTCGCTCGTCCCGATGGATTAGTGGGAGCAAGCAAGCTATCATTTGCAAGCGTGTTGAATACGCAAGCAAGCAAGGCCCTAGTGGACGTCGAATTTTTTGACAGGAAGTGGAATATCTATTGTAGTAGAGTAGAGGGGTTATGTCTCAAGAGGGATATGATATCGCTGAGCAGAATAGCGAAGTAATACGCAGGAAGCTAGCGAGTATTGGAATACGAGCTCGATGTATGCGATGACGGTGTGTGGTGTGCTGAGGTATAGGTGGCTAAGGAGTGGGGGTTTTTTTTTAGGCATGAGGACTAGTGATTGCTGTCGTGCGCTAGTAAATTATCACATCTTGCGTCTGCTGTTAGGTCAGTACCGGGACACCACGTGTGTAATCTGGCGCGACTTGAATGGGAGTTGTAGGGATAGATGGTTGTTTGTTGGTGAGGTCGGTCCAGCATAGTGATGGTTCGAAGTAAGGCGCGGACGCGATGAGGTTGAGGTAGTGAGAGTAGTGAGCATGACACGTGTTCGAGTGTATACGTCAGCGTGTGATATTGTTTCTCGGTGTCAATTCTGACGTGTTAAAAGGGTAGTTGAAGTGGATGACACGATGGTGCTAGAGAAGAAGGGGCAGACAATGTAGCTCGATTTTGGATTGTAAAGGTATAGTTGCAGAAATATGGCTTCAGTGAAGTCTGCGGTGCGTTCACGTAATTCAACCACACAAGTTCGATAGAATTATAAAAAGTCGTAATTGAATAATTGAGATTACGGAAAAGAAATAACAAAAATATAGAAACAACAAACAATTAATCGTATGGGGTGCTCTCAGAACTTTCTTTTAATGTTTTGACTACGATTGTTATGCAGGTGTTGTAATGTAATGAATATAAGAACGAATGTAGAACTTCCTGTTTTAATTGATTTCAGTAATATGTGTAGAGTTCTCACAATGTCTTCGAAGTGTTTTCATTGGTTTTTGGTTTATCATTTCATTTTTATCCATTGTAAGTAGCGGTAAACAATAATCTTTATGATTTTGTATAGAATAATAAGGCGAAGAAAATCATTGGACTTGCGTTTAGTATACGGACTAACAATAAATTTAGTGTTTTTGTTTCATGTAGCGATTCAGGCAAAAGATTCGTTTCAAAGCGTTTCCTGTTTTTACAACAGTTAATAAAGCAAAGCTCTTGTTGTTGTGTCTTTCAATTCCCCCCTTTGCAGTTAGACTGCTGGTAAGATTGAGTTTGCATACCTTACTTTTGGATCTAGTGCACTGTCTATTAGTTTGGTCAGTATATGCTGTATTTGTTGTATTAGACTATTGTTATATTGGCTACAAGACCGTGAATATGTTGATAGTATTTAAACCAGCATTAACTCTAAGGAAACCTGTTGTAGGCACCGTTTTTAAATGTAATACAAAGTGGTCACAATTTCTAGTTAGGTTAGTTCTTGTATAATTATGGACTCATCCTTCACTTATGTAATCGTTTAGGGTTAGACGCTTCTAGGTTCTGTCTTAATAAACGAGTTGTTTTGTGCATCTCTGTGGAATAATCGGGTTTAATGGATTAAATGGATCCCTGAGTAAGAGGCGACAGTGGCGGGCGATGTGGGTATACAGATCGGATCGTACCATGTGACCCACGGATGTACTTGTGTTGGACCGTCGGTGGCTTGTTTTGTTGCTCAACGTTTCGGGCGTCCGTGGAATAGCTTAGGCACGCTGGTGGCCGCTCTCTCATCGACATCTGACACAGCTTCGCACTGCATCGACTGGTGCGGATGCCGTGCTCAAGGCCCCCGCAAAATGCACTCTCGATGTAAGTACCTGGATTTCGCGGCGCCCGTAACGCGAGGTGGCGCGGCCCTCACGTCCTACACACATGTTTTCCTACGTCATGTTTGATCCAAAGGTTGGCAGATGTGGGATGATTAAAGATGGCTGAATGAAGTGTTTTGGCTCAAAGGTTGCAAGGGATTATTTGATTCGATGTGATAGAGAGAATAGTGAGGAAGGTTATTGTGAGTCTATGAAGGCTCTCTTGGCATGTCATTGAAGTGTGAGGTCGTATTATTTAATTTTGATTCCATTAAGTTAGAAGCCAAACTATATGGAGCTGGTAGGATGAAAAAGAAAGATCTAGGACTTTTTAACAAGAAAAGAATTAATTACATATTGAGGCTATTGCAGAATTTGATCCTAACTAATGACCCATAGGTACCGAAATGGACTAATTAGATGAATCATGAAGTATGGGAAATGGGATCCCGCTTCGACCAGAAGCTAAGACTCAACTGCTCATTGTAGATTGAAGAATTGTGTCATTTTATGTCTCCGATGTCGTAGACTTTTGCAGCAATGTGTGTAGCGCCTCGATACTTTTGAGATGATCCTTTGTATTTGGCTGAGGCCTAGAAATGAAGGTCTCTGAACCATCTCCTTCTTTCATAGGAGCGGAGACTAGGTTGGCAGCAAATCCTTCTCCTCCAGTAGATAGGTAGTGGATCCCTGTTCTCTCCTGCTAGGATTTCGAGCCTTCGGAGATGTTTGGTCTGATGTTACCTCTGTATCTTCATGAATGCGTGGATGAGTCTTCCCAAGTACTATTTCTTTTCTCAGGGAAGTGAAAGACCATTCTGACATATTGGTCAAGGAAAGTGGGAGAAGACCATTGGAAGCAAGGCTTAGTCATCCCTTTAAGTGCATGGTGGTCTTTAATCTTTATATGGAAGATGGGTCAGTCATGGTCTTGACTTGGGTATGTTTCGCTGAGAAATCCTTTTGGCAGTTTGGTGAAAGAGTTGGGTCAAGAGGGGGTTGGTCTTGTAAAGGTGGGGTGATGGGCTTTTTGTGGATCGACTTGTAAAGGACAGGCTGTCAAGGAAGCTCGAGGTCAACTCCTTTTGATTTAGCTTCAAGCTGTTGAGACTTGCTGATGAAGCTTTTGGAGCTTTCTGGTTGCGGAGGCATCTGTTGGTGGTGCTGAAAGGCTTAGTGGAGTGGTTGGTTCAGGTGATTGGGCTTAGGCAACTCTTTGGGTCGGCAAGGTTATTCTATGGAGAGTCGGACTATCTGTGGTTACGCCCGTTTCAAAGAAGAAATTGATACCCTTATCTTTTCCTTGGTCATGTAGGTTGGAATTGTGGATGATGATGAAATGCATGTCCGATATCATGGTCAGTCTTTCCTGAGAATATTGATTGCATGATGCAGGTGCCTGCGGTTTTTTGAATTTTTTGTTTCTGTTTTTTTTTGTTCTTTTGCTTTTTTGTTTTTTTTTTTTGTTTTTTTGTTCTTATGTAGCATTATTTTGTGTTACGTTGTTAGGAAATGAAACCAGCACTTCTAATATCAGAATGTTGGTTTCAACTAGTCACTCATTTATTATATCACTTATATCAGAAATCATCATATTCCAATGCCAAAATCTAAGAAAGAATTTGCTAGATTAATGCATCTTTGATTAAATAATCCAAGTTATCGTCCTGGAGCAAATTCTGTTACATGAGAACCATTCKTATCCATTGTAATTCGATTGAAATCCTTTGCACAACTACAAAGAAAACTATAAAAGGTGGTCCTCGTCCCATAGAACATGGTAGTGAGCTGGTTCGCTTGTTCCCTAAAACATCATAATGGGTAGTGCTATTATTATCTTCAAATAAAACCAAACATAATTGCTTTAGCATATATTTTGTCCACTAATTAATATAATTGACATGTACTAATTAAAGAGCACCATACTATTCAGAAGATTCATAAAAAACTGTCAGGCTTAAGAGCTTGATCAGAATMTAAAGGAGGTTACCTTTTGCATCAGGGCCTCTCTTAGCTCAGGAATACCTTCATCAAAACCATACCGGCTGATTATAGGATCAAACACAAGCTCCTTTACCTTGTTCAATGCTTGTTTCGACGGTTACCAATATACTACGCCCTACATCAATAGTTTAGTAAGACTAATCAGCACCTGAGTCCTAAAATGTGAGCTATCAGGACCAACTGTAACTCCTCAGTAACTAGAGTAATAATGTATTCGAAAGGAAAATCATTAAACACTAATTCTCAAGCAATTGAYAATCATAATTTAGGAAAAGCAAAAAGAGACTCTAAACAACCTCTTAATCAAATCAAAAGCCAGATCATAACCCCATCATACTGTTCATAATCAGCAGCTTTTGACATGAAAAATTTGAACAAAAGACAGCATTATATTCCTTTACCTGCCTTTTTGTTGATATAATAGTATATTGCTACATGACTTAAAAGCACCCGTTGAAACATATAACTAAGTACATTTTCAAGTGCAAATTCGGGTAAACATCTCATAAGACATAAATCTGTATGTAAAATTAGATACAGGWMAAGATAACACCCATTTAATCAGTAGTCTCAAAAAGCATAATTATGGAAAAATCAGCTACCATTTGAATGATTACATATTCATAAAAGACTAAATAATTAAATGGGAAATTCCCATTGGTAACCATCAATTTTTGTGTATTCCCATTGGTAACCATCATTTTTTTTAATCCCAAAAATGACCATGTATTCTTATGGTATTCCCAAATGTGACTTTAAGGGGCATTTTACTGTTAAATATGTTACAAATTCGTTAAATATGAGTTAGTTTGTAACCTTGGTTAGAAATAAAGTTAARCTCTCCTTAAAAAATTAAAAATAAAATAAACTCATCTTCTTCACCTTTCCGTTTCTCTGATTCAAGTTCAGAATTTTGGAATTGCAACGACGACAACAGCAGTGACAGATGAAGACAGCAGTGACAAATTCATCACAACACAACACTCCCCCAAATCAAATCACCCGACCCGAATTCCCAATGGCGGTTCGGGCAACAGTGTCTCGGTTCCCAATGGACCCGGACGAGCAGGACTCGTGTGGCCTCCCATGGGGAGTGACGGTGTCGCCGTTTTCCGGGAAAGTCGAGAACGGAATTCCACCGTCGATTGGATCGGACGGTGAGAATTTGCCGCGATGCGAGAATTGRTGGGCTTACTTCAACTCCTACTGCGAGCTTGATCAATGGCCTCAACTTCCGGCGGCTGCGGCGGCGGTGGAGATGTTGCCGTTGGAGAAACGGTCAAGATGACGACAGCAACGACGACGATGACGAGTGCAGTGACAGGTGTCGCGTAGAAGAGTAAGGAGAGCGYGAGTGGTGTGGGAGTGGGAGCGGTGTTGATGAAGAAGGTGAAGCYTGAACGAGGTTCTYCTGCCAAAGATAGGATTAGTAAAATGCCTCCTTCTATTTTAATTTTATTTTATTTTAAGCAAAAATTACAAGTATTGACTATAGTTAAGTTTTAACATTTAGTTAACGGCAAAATGCCCCTTAAAGTCACATTTGGGAATAGCATAAGAATACATGGTCATTTTTGGGATTAAAAAAAAAATGATGGTTACCAATGGGAATACCCAAAAATTGATGGTTACCAATGGGAATTTCCCTAATTAAATTTGACCACTTTAATTACATCACAGAAGATCAAAGCAAAGAGATAAACCTGAGCCAAAGACACATGCTTGCCCTGTATAATTCTTGTATATGCACATAATTTAGACAAATAACATTTGAATTAAACCCCATTTAAACAAAGTTAATACCTGAGCTTCAAAGAATGATCATAAAATAAAAAAGACTATAAGAGAACCCATATGTATAGTTGAGCCACATGATTTATAAAATAAGATACATAAAGGAGAAACGATAGAAGAAAAAAAAAAGAAATAACAAAAGGTAACTTACAGTAACCTGGTCCTCTAAGCTTCAATGCTGTTCATGGCCAAGTAAAATAAGGTGAGAAAGGACATTCACTGAAAGGAAGAGTGTGGAGATTGAGCAATACATGATATAGGGCAAAATGAGATATACATGGAAAACATTTACCGGTGAAYTAAATTAGAAAGCTTTACTCACCACCTGGACATTATCATTGTTCTTCCCAATTCTACTTACAAGCTTGCCGTCACTCCACGTACCTGCACCACCCTGCCACATATAAGTACCTCAAATGGCTCAAAATTAACAAACAAGATCACAAAATCATTAAATAAAAAGAAACATATAGCTATGAGTAGAACAATTTGTAAGCTGAAAATAATAAGTCTATGGTCCAAGAGTTTTTAAACAATACGCAAACTAAGCAAGTTATAAATTCATACAAGTTTGTCGTAATAGGAATTAACAATCACCACAGTAGGCAAAAAAGGGTTATAGATTTCACCTCCCCAAAGCAAAAGTGGCTTTCTGATTGTATTATTATCACTTTATTATTAAAAAGATAAGTCGAGAAAATGCAGCTCAAATCCTATATGAGCTTTATGGTAAAATGGAATTTTCAAGAAATATTATTGAAGACGGGGAGCAGAGAGAAATTACTGAAAACCAAAAATCATCAAATATTCATCCTGTKGATATACCCTCCAACCCCTACAAATCATGAAAAGAAAGACAATACAAGTCTTAATCTTCTAAGTTATAAACAATCAGTACAGTGCCACAATCCCAGTCTCCCTAATTAAACAATCGCGCTATAAGAAGCATGTTGCTTCTTGTTATGTTGCTTCTTGTTATGTTGCAACTTTGCAAAGCATAACTCCTGATGTCATATAAAAAGTTTGTTTAATCKTAAATCAGAAGCATGGACTAACTTGATACCTCATCATTCTTCTTCATTTGTTGATTACATACAATATTTAAGGTCTTAAGGATAACTTAAAAAATAAAATTCATTGTAGATTTTGTTTCCTTACTTGTTATAAATCGATGGTATTGTAGCATATTGTTCGTGAATAAAATACAAGTAGTTTTTTTTCACTTATTCATTGTTTTAAAGCACCCACCAAAATTTCACATCACCATTTACAAACAATATACTATTTTCATAACTTTCTCACATAAACCTTAAAAAACAATTCAAACCTCTCAATGAATCTCTGGTTACTAATGCCCWAAACATGAATTGGAAGTTACCAACTAACCATAATAAACGATTCTACCCAGCAAATTCAAATGGTGATATCAAATTACACTAACTTTACAGAGTTATTTACTACTAACACAGGTCGAGTGAATGGGTTATACAAATGATTAATCAATAATCGTTTCCAAATAAAACGGTATTATGTAGTATGTACTCATTTAAAAGCCACATTATTCAGCAAAATTCAAACAAAAAACATAAGAATTTAATATATTATTATTAAAACGAGGATAGTATCAAAGATCAACTTAAGCAGAAAAATTACAACCATAAATGAGAAAACAGTTAATACAATAATAATGAACAAATTAACTGCAATTATTGCTTGAATTTAATAGTAAAAAAAGAATTATTAATTTTTTTTTCAAAAGAGAAACAAGAAGAAGAGGAGGATGAAGAAGAGATCACTTACTCGATTGATCGACGAAATGTAAGCGAAATAGTAGGCAAATTGCAATAGTTAGTGATAATTTAATGGTTTCTGGTTAGCTTCTGATTATGTTTATATAATCAACAGATTCATAGAGTTGAATAATTAAATTAAGCTCTCAACATGGCTTAACTCAATTTTACAGGATATCATCACAATCGATTATCAACTATGCTTGAATCATAGAACAATTGAACAACCCATTTCAACATTTTAGCTAATGTTTCAATTTTCAAGTACTCAAACACAATATATTTGAGCTAATTAGTGTCAATGAAAAATTGAAATCCGAGCTAAATTAAAACAAAATTTATCACCTCTCAGCAGCCCTAACAGCGAACCTTCCTGCAACACTTCAACAATATTGGATTGAATAGTCTCCATTCCATCACTAGACTTTGGCAATCCTATTATGAATTCATCTACCTCCTTCAATTTTCCATCAAAATCTTATTTAAACAATGAAATGCAAATATTTGCAAAAGTAGGTTAAACATAAACATAATCAAAAGCTAACCAGAAACCATTAAAACACCCAAAATAAAATTAAAATTAAAAATAAAAATAAATTGCCTGTTTTTCTGCAATGTCAATAAGACGAAGCTCAAGCTTCTGTCCTCTCAAATTCAATCAGAAAGCAACTTGTCTTTTTAWTATTATAATACAGGAAGTTGAAGACAGGATGCAGAGAGAAATTACTGAAAACCAAAAATCATCAAATATTATTGTAAAATGGGATTTTCAAGAAATTCACAAAAAACCCTAAATCTAAAAAATTACTCAAAAACTCAAAAAATTCGATAAAAAAAAAACTTCAGAAAAAACTTATTGTAAAATTGAATTTACAAAATATATTCGAAAATTCAAACTAAAACTGGAAAATAAAACAAAAAGRCACTTACAATTTAAAAGAAAATTGAAAAAGCCCTAGATCTACAAAAATTACAAGAAAAATCTTGTTTAAACTCGAAAAAGCCCTAAAACGAAGAAGTAAAAAAACCTGAGATTCTGTGGCAGTGAGATCGGGAATGAGATCTAGAAGAGGGCGGCAGAGGCGGCAAACGAAAGAAAAGGGCGAACAAAAGAAAGGGCGGTGGAGGTTGAGGCGGAAACGGCGAACGAAAGAAAATTACAAGGAGACGAGAAGAGAAGAGGAGAGGCGATAGTGGTGGTGGTGGTGGTGGTGGTAGAGGTGATCATGGGCCGGGTCGGGCCGGGCTTGGCATGTGAAATTTGGCCCTTTAATCGTGTCGGGTCGGGRCYGGCTTGGAATCGGGCCTAATATTGTTGCCCAAAGCCCGAAAAATTGAAGCGGGCTTTTCGGGCTTTTTCGGGCCGGGCCCAAAGTATTAACTAAAATGTACAAAAAGTGATGACCAAAGCCCACCAAAATTTRAGGAAAATCGGYTCGGGCCGGGCCCGGCCCGATTTCGGGCCGAAAAATCTAGTCCAAAGCCCGCTAAATTTTCGGGCCGGGTCGAGCCTAGCCCGCGGGCCGAGCTTGTTTGATCACCTCTAGGTGGTGGTGGTGGTGGTGGTGGCGATGGTGAAGTGTGACTATGTGAGTACGGAGATGAGCAGGGAGAGAGAGAGTGAGAGAAGGTGAATGAGGAGAGAGAGTGGGAAGATGGGGTTTTGTGAGGTTAAGGGGTTTGTTACGTCGAAGAAAGAGAAAAGGAAAGGAGAAAAAAAAAAAGCATTTTTTTATTTAAAAAAAAACTTACCGACCGAAAAATCGATCGGTAAAAATTTTATTTTATTTTATTTTATTTTAATTACGTGCTGATAGACACAAGGTTGTGGGACAAATAAATAAATAACTTACCGACCAAATTATCTGTCGGTACACTGACCGATTTTAAAATCGATCGGTAAMACCGACCTATAATACAATTGGTATATTACACCGACCTGTTTCGGTCGGTGTCGGTCGGTGTTACAAACCGATGTTTTTTCGGTCGATATTATCGGTCGTCCTTAGGCGAAATTCGATCGGCCTTAGAAATCTGTGCGAGTTCAGGTCGTGCCGCGGATCTAAATCTCCTGAAAAAAACATAGCAAAAACCCGGAAAAACAACGAATAGAACACTAGGTTGCACTAAAACGGACACGGATTCGGACACGACACGGGTACGGGAAAACGCTAACTTAAAAATGGCGGACACGGGGACACGAAAAATGGTAATATAATAAATATATCAAATTAAAGATAATTTTACAATCTTTCATTTGATATAAGTAAATCAACACTTTAAAAACATAAAACTCGCATAAAATGCAAATAAGTACCAAGTCCAAGATAAAAATATTTTACAAACCAAATCAAACCAAACCAAACAAATAAGTAACATGAGTACTTAAAAATAGTCATACTAATTAAACCAAAACCAAATAAATAGGTAAATTAAAGTTTGATCATCACACATCATCCATATCACATCCATCATCATCCTCCGCTACAAAAGTAGTTTCCAACTCGGGTTCATCAAGAGAAASATCCGCCATGCCAAGACAAATAGAATCTTCTAGATTTCCAAAGTCATCTCCTCCAACATCCCACAACCTTGTTCTTCCCTTGTTATAATTTTCACCTCTTCTTGAAAGCAAACGAAGATTGTTATGAATGTACACCAAATCTTGAGCACGTTTTGGAGCAAGTTTATTTCTAGTACATGAATGAATGAATTTATATGTGCTCCAATTCCTCTTACAACAAGAGGAAGATAATGGTTGTCCTAATAACTTGAATGCTAARGCTTGAAGCATCGGAACTTGTGAGCCATAAGTTACCCACCAATGCTTTGGAGCCATCAAGTACATATCATTCAAGCATTTCYGTTCAGTAAATACACCACCATCTCTTGCCGAGAAAATAGCATACTCCATGTTAACCTTTCTTTTATCTTCCAAGTCTTAAAACAATCTTCTAAAGCAATTGAATCTTTGTGTGGAAATTTCATTATCAACATGTGGAGCAACTTATTGTCATTTTTTTCATTGGTCCATGAATAATTTCTTGACTAGCTTCATTATGGTTTATCAATTTCGTGTCATCAAATAAATCAAATTCAGGAACGATTTCCATTGAGAGAAGAAAGGTACCTTGACATAGTCGTTGTACAGGGCATATAGAAACATCACCATCTTCTTTTGATTGCTTCCCGTTCTTTGATGTTTAAAACATCACCAGCAAAATTAAGGTTCCAAGCATGAACTTATATCTATAAAATTCAAACAAATAAGTAACAAAATACTTAGATCTTTATAATTCGAACAAATGAGTAACGAAATTCCAAGAACATCAGAACGAAAATCAAAGAAATAACAAAACAAAATTAACCACAAAAAAAACGAAACTCAAAAAAATAAAAAAATAAAAAAATGAATTTCAAACAAAATTTGAAACCAACACTACTACAAATAAAGATAAACCAAACAAAATCCAGAAAAAGAAAAAAACAGAAAACCGTTAAAGGTACATAGATCTAAGAACTTCAGAAATTTAAAAAATAGGGATTTAAGACATAGAAATCAAAAGGAAAATTTAGAAACCGAAGTTAATAGAAATAACAAATTGAAACCAAAGAAATTTAAAAATGAAAATCGAAATATAAATCAAAAAGGAAAGGAAAACTTCAGAAATCAAACCGCAAAATACCGCCATATCAACCGTGTTTCCCGGTCCTACACGAACCTCCGCCGCAAACTCATGCYACCCTCCACCACCARCGACTCCCATCACTACAGCATAAAATTTTGCAAATTACCATTCCAGAAAAAGAGCACCAAAAGAAAACCTTTTAMGATTTAAGAGAACATTTTGCAAAGAACCTAGAATAATTGATGTTTTGAGAGAAGAGTTTAGAAGAGAAGGTAGAATCGATCAAAAACTTTGAGATATTTTTTTGGAAAAGAAAAAAATAAATAAAGCAAAGAAATAGGTTGGAGTATTGACTTGTTTCTTTGTTCAACAAGTAGGGCCCACTAAATTTAAGAAACCAGACTTTATAAGACAGGTGTCTTATTTCCAATATAAGAGACCATWTTTCTATATAACTTGTCACCTAACTTAAGGAATCGATCAAATTAAATGCCTGGCTTTATATTTGTGGTGACTTTGCCAAATTTGTAGTAGTGAATGGCCATMATCTCGAAGATTGCATCACTCAAGGACCTCTTCCAAGACATGGTCGACGATGGCAGGCTTCCTATCCCTCCAGGGGCTAAGAAGCCAAACACTCAATGAAGCCCTCTACGTGTACTCATTCTAGAGAAAAAGGAAGCTACCTTCGACCCCTTGATCCTCATCACTCCTAGGACTTCTCAGCACCATACAAGCTCAAGACCCTTCTTTAGAGGGAAATATGGATGAATCCAACAACACAAATATGACATTAGACGACCTCCCTCTGGCCTTACTCTACGATATTTGGGAACGGTGCGACATCATGGCCCTAGTTAGAGGAATTTTTGTCAGGCGCAAATGGAGGAAAAGGATAGCCGAGTTTGCCTGGAACTCCAATCTCCTTAATGTCTACGACTTATGGGGTGCGAACGACCTCTTCAATTGTCCAGGGAACTCCACTGCACCAAAATTCTACCTGATGTAGTTCATTATTCCAGTGCTCCTAAAGGATTCACCCTGAGTATGCACTATGCTCACAAAGAGGAAGTAACTCCGAAATAGCAAACCGTGAAGATAACTACTCCGGGAGGCAAGGTCATCAAGTGCACCATGGGCGAAGGACCAATGTTCGAGGATTCTGAATCAGAGACTGAGTATGAGTCTAGGGTCGTAGAAGCTAGCATAGTAAGTCCTAGGGAGTGTCCTCCTGAGTTTGTCAAGGAGCCTAGTGTCCCCTTTTCCCTAGTCAATCAAGTCTCTTCGGAGATTAACTTATCTGTACTCTCTTTAGAGTTTAATACAATACTCCTTTCTGCTTACTCCTCTTTTCCCTCTAATGATTACTTTAATTACCAACTTGCAAACAAAAAAACAATAATGAGTTAATAAAGGCAATGGAAGAGCACAAAAAGAAATCTTTCGTCATCGAACAAATAGAAAAGGTACACATCTCCGACAACAACACGCCGCGGGAGATACAGATTGGTTTGACAAAGTCTGCTAGGAAGGGATGAACTATTACAACACTAAAGGAATTCTAATCTAGGAAGTTTTTTCTTGGTCCTACAATGATATGTAAGGGATCGATCAAGACATCGCACAGCACAAAATTACGCTCATAGAGGAGGCTAAGCCAATCAAACAAAAGCTCTGTCGCTTGAAACTGGATGTTACACTTAACATCCGACAAGAAGTCATCAAACAACATGATGCCGGCTTCATTAGTGTCGTCAATTACCCTCATTGGATAGCAAATGTGGTTCCAGTACCTAAGAAAGATGGACGGGTTCGAATGTATGTGGATTTTCATGAATTAAACAAAGCAAGTCCGAGAGACGATTTCCCTCTACCACACATAGACGTTCTCGTAGACAACACAGCAGATCATGCCTTGCTCTCATTCGTAGATGGACATGCGAGGTATAATCAAATAAAAAATGGACGAGGAGGACATGAAAAGGTTAACCTTCACCACTCCGTGGAGTGTATTGCTACACAGTGATGCCTTTTGGTCTTAAAAAGCAGACGCCACACACTAATGAGCTGCAACTATTCTGCTTCATGACATGATACATAAAGAAGTAGAGGTCCATGTCGACGATATGATCGTAAAAAAAAAGTATGACAAGGACATACCATTGCACTAAGGAAGTTCTTTAAAAGACACCYGCAATTCAACATGCGCTTAAATCCACAAAAATGCACATTCGAAGTCACCTCAGGTAAGCTCTTAGGCTACGTCATAAGCTCTCAAGGAATCGTGATCGATCCAACCAAGACCAAAGCCATCATGTCACTTAGGCCACCGCAAAATGAGAAGGAAACCAAAGGGTTCTTGGGTCGACTTCAATACATGAGCAGGTTCATATCCAAACTCAGAATGGTTTGTAAAGCCATCTTCAAGAAGTTGAAAAAAAGGTGCACCCGAGTAATGGGACGATAGTTGCCAACAAGCTTTTGACGGGATTAAGGAATACCTCACAAATCCTCCTATGTTAGCTCTTGCCCGCCCTAGGGATCCACTACGGCTCTACCTCACGGTAACTAACACCGCAGCGGGATCCATGCTCGGACAAGAAATAGACGGTAAAGAGAATTCTATCTACTACCTAAGCAAGAACTTCCGTCCATATGAGAAACGATACTCCACCATAGAGAAGCRATGCTTGGCTTTAGTGTGGGCATCGAGAAAGCTCCGACATTACTTGGTCACATATACAGTATACAAAGTATGCAAAGGGGATCCTCTAAAATACCTCTTTGAAAAGCCAACAATTAATGGATGGATTTCAAGATGGATGGTTATGCTCGTCAAATTTGACCTTATGTTCGTGCCTCGGAAATCCATCGAAGGTAGCATCGTCTATGAATTCCTAGCATACTCTCCAAACGAAGTCCTTTCTGGGGACTTTGACTTTCCAAACGAAGAGCTAATCATGARAGAAGAAGACAGTTAGTTGTTATACTTAAACGATGCATCTTATTATAAGAGATGCGGAATTGGAGTACTCCTAATCTCACCACTAGAGGATTACACCCCGATCTCCGTAAAGCGCAACTTCGATGTCACCACAAGAGTACGAAGCATGTATTCTTGGTTACATGCCACCATTGCACTTAAGGTAAAGAAACTAAGGGTATATGGTGATTCCTCACTCATCATAAACCAAGTTTCAGACCGATGGAAGGTATGAAGCGAAAGTCTTGCTCTATATCAGTCCTACCTCAAAAGCATTGCATCACAAATAGACAAAGTTAAATACACATATCTACGACGCGAAGACAATCAATTCACAAATCCACTAGTAAAGCTCGCCTCCATGGTACGGATCCCTAGTTCAGTGGCTAAAATGTCGTTAATCATTAAACAAAGGCAAGAATCGACATATGTGTGCACTTTAGAAGAAACGGATGAGGTGCCCAACCTTGATCCAGAAAAGCCATGCTATACTGAAATCAAGAGTTACCTGGAAACTAGTCAATATGCCTCAGGTGCAACAAAAAAGCAACAAAGAGGTCTAAGACATCTCACTTCACATTATATGCTTTAAGGTGGAGAACTCTATAAGCGCCACTACAATGGTCTTCACCTCCTTTGCATCACTCAACAAGCCGACAAAACGATCATGGAGCACGTCCATGATGGGATTTGTGGTACTAATATGAACAGTAAGCTCCTAGCCTCGAAGATAATAATGTTGGGGTACCACTGGACCAGCATGGATAGGGATTGCATGCAACACGTTCGTACGTGCGATACTTGCCAAAAATACTCCAATGCACAACATGTTCCTTCATCTCTCCTTTTAATATTTGTCTCTCCATAGCCCTTCTCAACATGGGGAATAGACAAAATAGGAAAGATTACATCGCCTATCATGAATTTATACTTGTGGCCATAGACTACTTCACATTCTGGATAAAAGTAGCGTCGTATGCAAAACTACAAGCTAAGCATGTCGAAAAGTTCAACGAAAACAACATCATTTGTCGCTATGGAGTCCCTCATGAAATCATTAGTGACAATGGCACCCACTTTCAAGAAGAGTGCGCAGATCTGATTGCCAAATATAGGATCCAACACTATAAGTCATCGCCTTATCAGCCGCAAGCTAATGGAGCAGTCGAAAAGGCCAKTAAAAATCTCATAACAATTATCTCTAAGATGACGGAGAATTACAGAGATTGGCCACAAAAGCTATACTTCGCTTTATGGGGTTACAGGACCTCTATACATACTTCAACAGGAGCTACTCCTTTCTCACTGGTCTATGGTGCCGAAGCTATCTAACCAGTGGAA
Organism: Bassia scoparia; assembly: GCA_008642245.1. Taxonomy (NCBI): domain Eukaryota; kingdom Viridiplantae; phylum Streptophyta; class Magnoliopsida; order Caryophyllales; family Amaranthaceae; genus Bassia; species Bassia scoparia. The sequence continues at coordinate 33,151 of SNQN01001560.1, read as the reverse complement.
CTAGAGATCTCGTCTCTATGCATGGTCCTAGAAAGCAAGTTGCCAGAAGCAGAATGGATTAGGTCAAGATTCGATTAGTTAGCCTTACTTGACGAAAAGCGATTATCATCTTTGCATCACGTGCAATCACATCAAAAGAGGGTTGAACGATACATTAACCAACGACTCAAGTCACGAGGCATTAAAGAAGGTGATTTGGTTCTAAAAGCACTACACCAAATAGTCCTTAATCCTCCGGGCAAGTTTCGTCCTAATTAGGAAGTCCTTACATTGTCATGAAGATCTTATCAAAATGGACAATTCAACTAATGGACACGAATGGTAATGATTTCGACAGCCTCATCGACTTAGACAAGCTTAAGAAGTACTACGTCTAAGACATACACGCACACCACGTTTTAGTAACATAATAGTAACATGCATCGGAACTACGGATGACCTGATTKCTAATGGGATACATAGGCAACCTCYCCCTGGGGTTCGGCAAAAATAACAAGTGCACTACTTGTTTTGGAATTTGCATGTGAACACAAGTCAGGCGGCAATTGGATGAAGTTTTCTTTAACATGCTCAAAAATAAACAAAGTATTAAAAGCAATGCAAGTTAATAATTTATTACTACTTGTAATTAAATTGAGCAACTACAATATAAGAAAATTTCAAGTTCAAAGTTCACTTATTATAAGCAAAAACGGCTTGCAAGCCAATAACTTTATTAACTCAAAATAAAGAAACATTAAATTTAAAAAAGGTTGTGGAAAAAAGCAATCACTCTTTCCTCTCCTCTTCTTCCTCCTTGACATCATCCTTCTTTGCACTTGAACTTTCACCTTTAGGCTTCACAACCCACTTGCATTTCTTGGGTCTACGCTCCATTATAGCCTTCCCTTCCTTTGTCACCTCTCAACACTTCCTTAGGCCATATCTGTTTTTAGAAACATTTGAGTCAATCCTCAAAGGAGGAAGTCTTTCAAGCCTATTCCATATGGGCACCTTCTTAGGACCAAGTTTGTCCTTGACGAAAACAGCTCTAGACTTAGCAGCAGGGGTCTCAGTAGAGTCACAGTTCAGTCACTTACTCTTAGCATGGTCTTTCTACTCCGCACGTCTTGCCTCAGCACATCTCATGGTATTAAAAGTGTTCATCTAAACACGGTAATGGACAGAAATCTTGCGGTCCCCTCAAGCGAGTGGGGACACCTCAAGTGTAGAATGGGATTCACAGTACTTCTCCTACTCTATGGCATTGCCTAAATGGAAACGCTTGTCCTTCGGCCTAACTATGTCAACTGCGGGAATAAGCAGAACCTTCCCAAATTTCCTCATTACCCTCAAAGGGAAGTAAAAGGTCAACGTTTGTCAAGCTAGTTACACGCACATACAGAGATATATGAGTATGCACCACACTCCTGATACCCCACCAAGGGACAGTCCACCAAACGAGAATGCCACGATCAACAAAGATAAGAATCCATTCATGTTGGGATTTGTTGACATGGACCCTCTTACGAGAAAAAATTCCTTAACATAATACTTGACAAGATTTTAGGGTGCCTCAACAAGGCTCAAGCGCTCCATCAACCAAATCTGTCAAAAACAACAACATGTACAATATTTAATCAACACATTAACAACAACAAATAATCTTTGTATAAATGTACGATTTTGCAATGTTTCAAACAAAATATTGTACCCGRAGTAAGATGGGACATCCGGTCAAAGGCGTGTGTGCATCCTACTTAAGTCGGTCATGCATCATAAAAAACTCCCCTGTGCACAATGGCATAGGAGTACGGCTAGCCTCGCATTGCTCGACAAATAGTAATAAGACTAGCATGTCCAGTATTCGGCTAGCCGTGCACAAATAAGAAGCGCGCTAAAAACAGAGCATGATCGCACGCCTACGGTAGACTCTACACCAAGAAGCATCACTAGCAATATAGTCTACTAATTCAAGCAATTTAATTTCATGACCATGCACTATGCGTTGTGAAATAGCAGGGTTATGTCTCAAGTATCGCTTYTTTGCATCAACAAAATAATCAACACTATTGGGGATGCATGGAAGACTTACCYCAGGCGAAGCAATAATAGCACTAAGTTCGTTTGGTAGAGAAACAATTTCCTTGTCCTGAAGGCGAAAATAATGCATCAATGGGTCACACGGGCTAATAACAGCGTAAAGAAGGTTTATATCGAGGTTTACATACCTTAAAGTCAAGAGAACATCATAATTAAGCCTTGCAAGGTCCTCCCTATTACGAGCATCCATGCTTTAGAGCAAGTCATTCAAAGCAATAGCAAAGTCTCTCTCCATTTGATTTGTAGTGAGAAATCTTTAATGTAAAGAATTAAACGAGGTTTAAGCAATGTAAGGGAAGTTTTAATGCACTTTTGAAGGCTGCAATGACAAATTAGGGTGTGCACAAACCCCTATTTATAAGCAGATTATGCCACAAAAGTTTCCAAAACATCAAAAGTCGAGCAAAAGACTAGACTTTTAGTCGAAATTTCGCTCACCTGGGCCTTTGGTCCCATACACTTTGGCACGCAATTCTTGGTTCAACTTAGGTCCTTTCATGTGTTTTCAAGGAGGGACAAACCAACAATCTCCTCAATGACACAATGCAACACAAATGCACAACAACGCAAAAGGATCACATGCATCATCATAGTCAAACACCTACATTAAGCATTGCATATAGCTAGCAAGTTGACTTTTGCAAATCATAGTCAATGCTCAACACTGCAAAACAAGCTATGTCTAGAGTCAAACACGAGTCTAGGAATATTTACAAGTATACATACACTTGAGTCTAAGAGTCACTAAAGTCAAGCAAAAGTCAACAACATAGGTCTAAGCTAAAAGTCATAAAATCAATTAGTGCAAAGCTGGGGTCGTTCCCTCCTTCCCTACAGGTGGCAGGTACATGTGTTGATCGTGATGCACCGAGAAGCTAAGATCCGCAAGCACTCGTGCTATAACCATGTCTAGGGAAGCATCATAGGTGACTAGCACATAGAACCGAGTCAAGAGTCCAGCCTATTGCCGATAAGATGAAGCGTCACTCGAGAACCTTGTGCCCGACAAGGTCGAGGTCCCACCTCGGTTGGGGGCTTGTTGAATCCTTATACCACCGTCTTCATCAGCATCATCYTCATCGTCACTGCTCTTGTGGTTTCCATGAACATACATTAAAAGGGTTTCAAGTGAGAAGGGTTCATGACCCATACAAGATCTAAGCAATGGACTTAGTGCACTTACCGAGTCTCTTAGCTRGCCATAGGCGTATCTCKATGCATCGATGACTCCTAGCAACCTCTTAACGCCTGCCCTWGGAATTTGTTTTGCAAGATAGACAAGTTAGCAAATGACAAGGAAAAAGTCCAAAAAAATAAGCAATGCATTCTTACATGACCAGCTTCAAGTGGGATCGAGTACTTAGCATGCCTAGCGACTAAAGGAGCACGCTCAATGAATTAATCAAACCCATGATGGATCGTCAAATCGGCAAAAGGAATCTCCCCAAGATCATAATTAGGCTGCCCAAGGCAAATCATGAGTTAGTGCACAACTAACAAAAGACGGAGCAAAGAAGAGTTGAGAAACAAAGCTCATACCTCACCCACCAGCTCAACTAGGGGGGGGGGTTAGCCTCTCCTCGATGAAGCGCTCATATACATTTCACCCTCGAACGCCGAGGACATGCCGGTACTCAATCGCCTCACCATGACTCAAATCTGCATGCAATTCCAAGACCAGRTTATCTTCATTCGTCATTATACTGGTTGCTTTGAACGACAATGTTGCCTTAACATGCACTCTCAAAGGTACCAAATAGGCCCTTAAGACCCCAGATGATGCACCGTCTCTTGGTCAGCTCGACCGCCAAGTCAAGCCTCCTCGGCCTCGTTCCCTCCACACTCCTTTAATGGCGCCAATCAATCTGAAAGGCAACAAAGTTAGAGTCAAAATCTCTAAAAATGACATGCGTATGAGTAATAAAGCTATAATACTTACCTTAGCTGAGTTCTGACAGCGAAAAATCCTCCTAGGTTGTTGGAGTCCGCAAGTCCAAGATAGGACTCCTCGAGAAGCCCACCGCAGCATTGCAGGCCATTGAGCATGTTGCGCTTGAGGAGATAAATGGGGAACTAACCCCATACGCGGGAAGTACTCATACACCCAAAACTGCTATCACAAAAGAATGAAAATCAACCAAAATAATACAAGTGAAATAAAGATAAAAGCAAAAAATCATGGGCAAAAATTATCGCGAGTACCCTCCAACAGGCGGCAAGTGTAGGGATCACATTACCGTTGATTCGARGACAACATAATCGCATGGAGTGAATTAAGAAACCATAGCCTAATCCAACKAAATCAAAGGAGGAGACCTCTGAAAGATCCTCCAAATCAGCAAGGAAATGCAACTATATTTTGGTACCTAAGCCTGTAGCCGGACACAAAGCAGTGCTAAGCATCACCAGTATGAAGATCCTAGCCAACTACACATCCATGGTACCCTCCAACTCCAGACCGTCAATGAGCACGTTCTGCAACGCCCTCTTGTTACCTCCCTCCGCCTGTAGTGTAGGAGTAATAGGTCCTAGCCAGTCATCTTASGGAGGATCAATGACCTTTATATCATTATCCATGGGGACAAATCTATCAGTGAAAGCAAGCCCCGACAACATGGCCAAGTCGTAGGGGGTCACAGTCATCCCCCCCAGGAGAAGTGAAAGGTACTCGTGGTATCTCGGAACCACTCCATCAGGCTGAACACCATCATCCTAGGCGCAGTCATATACGACTGACTCGTCATGCTGAAGACGAAATAAAGCTACTCTGGCCCAAGAAATGTCATACTTCGAGGCGACGTTCAAAGAAGTTGTCAATAAAGATGGCACCTACCATTTTTGGGAGTCCAAGATGAGCGAACCCTGTAATCACTCTGCACGAGAGATGATAAAAGTTAGCAAGTAAGTCTCAGAAAAGAAGTAAGACAAACGAAAGTCTCATACCCTTCCATTTTTCGGATGAATGGCGATGTGATTTTCTAGGTACCAACATAGCTCTAAGTTATCCCAATTCTCCACCTTTCATCGATCACGGGAGCTAGATACTCTCTTTGCTCTCTGAGTCAGCATACTACAAACAGGATAAGATAAAAGCTCAYAGAACAAACGGGTAGCATAATAGCTAGAAATGGACGGTTTTCATACAAATAAACGGCCCTTCGGGGGCTTAAAACCAATCGACACAACCACAGCAAAGGAGAATGCATTATTCTTCTAGTAATCAAAGCAAAGACAAGCAATGCAACAATCAAAGGGCAGGAAAGAGCACTTCTTCTCCCCAGTGAAACAACATGATCAAAGGAATGCATAATTCCACCTATCTACAAGAAACCAGGATTCCAAGATAGTGCTTTATTTCACTATTGCATAACAATCCCCATTGAATTAATCAAGTCACTATTAGCAAGCCATTTTCAAGCTTTAAGCTACTTACAATGGTGAAATTGCATATGAGCGCTCACATTGTTGCAACAAGGTATGGAGAGGCATATTCCATCATCAATAAACAAAATCAACAAGGCATACGCAAAATTCAGCAAAGCATGGGCGTAAACAAGCTACTATTCATCATTTTCTTCAAGTAGAAAGCTTACAAGTTCATAACTCATTCAAATTTGCACTAAATTTGATTAAACAAGTTGCAGAAGACTCACAAAAACATGAATAATGAAAGACATCCAACAATTTTTTGCATACACAAGCAAGGGAGAAAGCCCCAATTCAATTGCACCAATTGACAAAGCATACTCAAATGGCATGATTTTAAATAATAAGTTGCAACTTACAAGTGAATTGAATTTTAAGTTTCAAGTAGTAAACTTACTTGGATTTGGAGTTTGATAAGCAAACCAAGGCCTTTCCAAGCAATTTCAAGAAGCTACAATGGATTTAGGAGAGTGTTTGCACAAAACAAAGCAAATAGCAAACATCAAATGAAGAAAAAGTGGCTAAAAATCCACAAAAATCAACKAAAATAAGTTGAAAATTGGGCAAAATTTCACATAGTTTTAGCTTATTTTTGCCTCATTTTTCGAGCCATTTTTCATGGGCCCCATGTGTACGCGCAAAGCCTGTTGCATTCAAATGTCGTTGCTATTTCTAATTCGCGGGAATTCCAAAGAACTTTCAAAGTCATGCACAATGACCAAAATGCCCCTAAGCAAGTAAAATGGGCCCGAAAGTCATCAAATCGCAWGAAAAGTGCACCAAGCAAGTACAAAATCAAGACGAAGCAATAGCCACGATCAAGCGAAAGTCAACATGCAATGTCAAAGTCAAAGCACATATCCCCAGTCGAAGAAACAGTATCCTCAGCAAGCATTTGAAGGCCAACCAATAGCACAATTCTAMACAATGCAAGTCAAAGCAACAACAAAAAGACATTGCTATACCCAATCATGGCTATGCGTGACGTTCATCATGGAAACAAGGCATATTCATCAGCATCAGCAAAAAGACATTCGCTATATGTGATCGTGGCTATACGCGACGTTACCTCCACTTCGATTTTCTCGGTCGACTAGCCGAGAATGGATAAAAGGCTCGATTCTTAAGCGTGGATAGAAGCACAAGAACCAYTCCAAACGGAGGCATCAATGCGAACATTAACACAAGTTTACCTTAAGAAGTCAAAATGGAGGCATCGATACGYAGACCATCTCAAGTTCCTAGTAAGTCCAAACGGAGGCATTGATACGGACACCGCAACAACAAATCCCCATGAAGTCCTAACAGAAACGTCGAGGCGGACAATCATTAAAATAGTAACACCTAGGAAGTCTTAACGGAAGCATCTAGGAGGGCAATCAATCAAAAAATATACCAAGGAGTCCTAATAGAAGCGTCGAGACGGACAACCAAAAAACAATTTTGGAGAGTTCTAACAGAAGTGTCGAGGCGGACAATCAGTGAAAAGCACACTAAAACAACCTAACGCAAGCATCGAGGCAGACAGATGAAAGAAAACAACAGCAAAGCACCTTCACAAAAATCCCCAAAGAAAACAAACATAGGTGAAAGCAAAAACAAAAGCATTAGCAACAGAGACAAGTAAGAACATCAATCGCAGGTGTAGACACCTGAAAATGTGTCTCCCCAATGAGTAATCCGTGATGAAACATACCGTCTCGCGTTTGTTCGAATCAGAAAAGATGCTTTGAATTCACAAAGTTGGAAATACGTGAGGTCGTACTCGGAATATTGAGCAAAGGTCAAATACAAGGCAAAAATATTTTCTTTCGGTTTTTTTCAAAGGTTTTCAAAGGTTTTCAGACAAGTTATACTAGCAATTCTCATGCTTTTGATTCTTATCATGTCCGTCACATTTTTCTGAATCCGCCAGTATTTTTAAATTATTTTTCTGATTTTCTATGATTTTATGAATTTTGCAATGTTTAATATACGCAGAATAGCAGAAATACGTGAATACTCAGAAAATACGCGGAATGTTCTAGAACATACTTTCTTGCGAAGGAGGCATCTAGAATAATCCGTATCTTAGAAAATAAGACGTATGGCAAAGAATTATTCCGAATCAAAGTATTTCAGGTTTATGGAAAAATATATACGCAAAAGGAGCGTATATACGCTGAGGAGCAGCGTATATACGCTGCCTTTGAGCGTATATACGCTGCCCTCAGCGTATATACGCTCCTCAGTATATACCACTCTTTGATCACGACTTGCTTTGATTGTGAAGCGTATATTACGCTGAGATGAGCGTATATACGCTCTCATTGAGCGTATATAGCTCATCTCAGCGTATATACGCAGGGTTCCCTTGTTCGAAATTTGCCTCGTGCCTATATACCCCTTTGCCTTGCCAGTTCGACACGACTTTCACGCGACTTCATATGCTTCCTACGCATACCTCTCTCTCTCTCTCTCTCTAAAACACTCAAAACACATTATACTTTCGTTTTATTTCAAAGCATCGATCTCTTTCGAATCAACAAGCGATAACAAAGGTTGAATTCTGAGATTACTCACCATAATCTCTCTATTCTTTTTTTATTGACTAACCATTGTTATGAGTTTTTAATATAATAAGCAATGTAGAAATCACTTTAACTGTTTCATGTAAATATGTAGGGTTTTCACAATGTTTGCAAGGTTTTCATTGGTTTTTAGTTTTCATTTCATTATTATTATTCATCGTCAATACTAATAATTCTTTATTCTTGTATGCAATTGAAGGCGAGAGATCCATTGCACTTGCGTTTTATCAAGGACTAACAATCATTTTCTTTGTTTTCATGTAGCAATTCAAGGCAAAGGATTCGTTTCATTGCGTTTACAAACTAACTTTGTTTTTCTTTGCAGATTAGGGTAAGAGAGTTTGCATTACTTTGAAGTTCATAACTTCATATTATTGCATATTGTCATTGTTGTATACTTTGTATATGTTTTGCTAAACAAAGACCGGAATTATGTGAATCACTTTAATCAGATTAACTATGGACAACCTGTTTTAGGCACCGTTTTGAACATGATTAATACAGTGGTCACAATTTCTAGGTTAGGTAGTCTCTTGTGCATAATAGAACATACTCACTTAGTAATTTTAGGCTAGTGCGCTTCTAAGTGCTAATATTGTAAGTTGTGTGCATCCAATAAATCGTGTTTCATGGAATATACAATGAGACGAGTAGAGGGCGCTAAATGCGGGCGAATTGGGTTAGATCTGATTCGTACCATGTCGGAACCCACGACTGGTATACTTGTTTGGACGTGGGGCCATTGTTTGGCACAACGTTTCGGGCGTCCGTGAATAACCTTTCCAGGCACGGTGGCGACTCCCCTCACTCGACAACACTACCCCAACGCACTCACGTGCGGGTTTTCGTGGCTCAAGCCACGCATAAGCACCTCGTGTAGTACCAAGCCGCGCGCCCGCTATACGCTGAGGGGCGCGGCCCACGTCCTACATTTGGCGACTTCACTGGGATAATCACCGTTAGGTGAAGTGGACAGACTTGAAAAGTCTCGTATATCCATCATCACGTTTATTGGATTTTGCATTTGCATGTGACCTTTCGAATAAGTCACAACTTAGGCACGTTGGTCTGATATGGGCATGTTCTATGCTCGAGACTACCTATAAGGGGATACTACCTTGGCTGCATGTGGTTAATTGATCGCATGGCTAAGGCAAGTCCTATCCGCCCATGCCGTGTGTAACGTGTTACTGATGCGTGTGCATAGGGGTATCTTGGCCATTACATCGCTAATTGCAAGTGGTGAAAATGGAGCCAAGCTCTGCCCTTAGAGCGTTGGTAACTCTCTGACTTAACCTAGACTGACAACATGATTGGTCTGCCGTCATGTTGTTGTATAGTACGCGTGTATGTATGGGTCCTAGCCATTGTACAGTTCTAGACTTAACACAACACTTTTCACAGTAGTCCATGGTCATTTTTAGTTCATATATGCAATCTCTATAGCCTTAGTGACTTTGTTGACCTCTCTTAGTCTGCCGACCATTAGTTCACTAGGACTTTGTCCTCTCACGTTTTCCGACCGTTTGTCAACACATAGCTTTGACCGCTTAGGTATGACTTTGACCATTAGAGTCGACATAGACTTGATCTTAGGTCTTGACCCTTGACTTCTAGGGTAGGCTCAGACTTTGACCTTAGAACGTTGACTTTAGACTCACATTAGGTTTGACCTTACCGTTCAGCCAACGTAGGCTCGACCTCTAGGCATGACCCTACATCACCTAGGACATGTGCATATGCATACTTCCCAATGTCGTTTGGTTGCCCTTTTCAAAAAAAAAAAAAAAAAGAAAAGAAAAAAAAATTCATAAAAAATTCAAAAAAATTCAAAAAACGAAAGGGCCCTTGCATAATCATTCTAGGAAAGATGACCATGGAGTAGGAAATGCATTTTTTGCATTGCCTTCATAACATTTATAATGACCAAGGAAGTTCACTAAGGGA